>OZ032118.1:9154564-9204564 GCA_964026355.1 Pseudorhiza aurosa | reverse complement strand
TTCGCTCCAAGAAAACGTGCATTTTCAATGCCCTACATCCTGCCGTGTTTGGTTTTGGTGCCTAAATATTTCTGCCACTACGTAGGGTATATGGAGTTTCTTTCTCCATAAAGACTTTTGATCTCTGATTTTGTCTCAAGGGCATTGTCTTTGTCAGGGTCTGTTCATGGCTACGAGGTTTATCATATCAATAACCCAAAACTTGCCTGTACTTTTCGGGGTATTCGCCATATCCTCTTAATATCTTCAGTAAACGTTTCATGTCCAGCCCATCAGGAAATTCTTTCTGTGAAGTAAAGAGTGTGACATTTGTGACTACACTAATAGCAATGAATTAGAGCATTAGGAATACCGCAATAAGTAGCTACATGGCGATGTCGTCGTCGTCGTCTCGTCATAGGCGGTCGGTCGGGGTCCGTGGACGCAGTTGTGAGGTGGCGCAAAACAGTTCGGTCCCGCGCAGCTGAGATTACCCCCGCGCGACTTCTACCGGTCCGTCATGGTGATGTACCATCATGTAATACTCATCATCATCATCATCATCATCATCATCATCATCATTGTCATCATCATCATCATCATCATCATCATCATCATCATCATCATCATCATCATCATCATCATCATCATCATCATCATCATCACCATCATCGTCGTCTTCATCATCATCATCATCATCATCGCCATCGTTATCACCTTCTTCATCACCATCATCTTCATAATCACCATTAGCATCGTCATCATCGCCATCATCATCATCATCACCATCATCGTCGTCTTCATCATCGTCGTCTTCATCATCATCATCATCATCATCATCATCATCATCATCATCATCATCATCATCATCATCATCATCATCATTGTCATCATCATCATCATCATCATCATCGTCATCTTCGGCGGTCCTTCGATATCGAAGAAGACGGAGAGGAAGTCACTTGGTGGTGCTTCCATCTCTTGTAAGATCTACAGCCGAAAGGACTTGCACAGATTTTGCCGCGGTCCTTGCACGTAGCACTCCTTGGCGAGTTTGAGTCCGCACGGCGTGTTACGTGTCTCTCATTTTCACGGTGTACCCAGTTATTATGGGCAACTTTAGCTCCAGCTTAAGCCATACTAGCAGCAGATGACATATTGCTATCACGAATTATACCTCTAAAAACAACTTACGTAGAGTGAATCTGTCTTTTCTTGCTGCCACTGTAGAGTTTCTCCATTTATACCCTTATCAGAGCTTTCTTCCAAAGAGCCAACCTGCGCCTGCTTTGAGGCGACTCTCTTTCTTCTTCCACGGTTATCTTCGATTTCTTGAACAACAGGAGCCGGAAGCTGCATTTAAAAAAATGCTTTACTACTAGAAACATGGCACAATTAAAATGATTGAAAGAGGTAAAAATTAATGACAAACCCATAACTTAGATGTCACAAGAACTGCCCTAAAGCAGATGATCTTGTCCCTAAAGACCCGAATTCTAGTATCAGATGAATAATGCACCAAAATAACGTTACACTTCCATGCCAAATTTGGTCTTCGTTATTTCTCCATGAAGCCATCTCAGCACGCATTTTGAATCGTTCGCAAAATACTACACAATTAGGAGATTCCTTTTCATGCATTGTGCTAAAAATCGTTCTTGTCCAGTAATTGGAACAAAGCATCCGATCACTCGCTGTACTAAAGCAGTTATGATTATCATGTTGACCAATTTTTCTTAATGATTCTCTACTGTTTTAATTTCACATGGATGTGTTAGTTATTGTAAACATTGCCTCCTTTCCGACCACCTTTGCCCTTGTCGGCTTTCTACGTGACGTGCTACAGTGCTCCTGTCATGCGACTCAAATCGGATGAGATGTTTGTTAAATCAGGCATCAGTAACTTAAGAGTCAGTCGTTAGTTTGGCCTTGCCTTCAAAAGAAGAAAGATGCATCTATTGACTGATTGGTTCGCTTTATAAGCCGAGGCTTTACAAGTCGCAGCTTCACAATTATACTGCGTTGCATACTCGATTTCGAGCGAAGCAGAAGCCAGAGACAGGGCTCTGAGTTTCTTCTAGCGAAGTGGAATTCATGAGCTGGTTTCCCGTTGCCCTCCCCATCAATGGCGTTGAAAAGTGGCACATGGAAGAATCGAACTAACAACCCCTGTGTTGTGAGTCCGCATGCTTAACAACCACGCCACTACACACAAGAATCAAAGAGCGTTGCCCTTTCATAGCAGCAGCGGGACACTGAATGCCCTTCCTCAATTGCATGTCAAATTTGTTAACAATGAGACATAACTGAGACGAAACGAATCATTTTAAAGAGGAACATCAGAAGATTCGAAGATTCGAAGAAGGACTGGGACAAGAAGCTGGGCTACACATCCGGAGGTCAGTTGAAAAGAGACACTTACTTTCTTTGCTGATCCACTGAGAGACTCGATACTGAATAAGTTCAAGCTTCCATCATCCATTAAACAGAGTGAATACCTGCCATTGGGGCTTAACGCGAATTTCAAAACGCGCTGAAAAAGAAACGGCGAGATTTGTCAGCATTTGAAAGCAGGGTAAACACAGCGCACTAAGGAGGGGCGAATGAAATAACCGCTTCCTACTTAAAGGTGAATTAAGTTGCACGGGACGCTTTGATGGCGGTCGCCATCCGCGAGAAGCACGGCGGTAGGAGTACTGTGCAGATTAGACGGACAGCCAGGGTAACACATCCCATTCCTAGCCAGCACGTTTAGGCAGCAGCGCTCGAACGTGGTCTTCTGTCTGAGCTTGTGCCTTTCCAAGAGCTATGGTTAACGTTATAGTTGTCAAACATAATTCTAAGGATGACGAATGCTCTATAGCTGTACGCTGTACCAAATCTGTCAACGCATATTTTACGGGTGAAAAACAAACCTTTCACCAAAATAAATGACAGTGAATGACGGTTCACGTACCTGATTGCGACTACCAGCTTCGTACATCAACCTACATTCGTTTATGTCTATAAATCGCAAGACGCCATCCTGAGCCAAAACAGCCAAGGTCTATGGAGACAGAGAAAAGCACGTTGCCATGTGAATGCTATGATGTCGTAGCATACACTTCTTTTTTATAAGAGCAAACTTTATAAGAGCACCGAGGCTCGATTTGCCCAAAAAATAAGAACAAGACTAAAACATGCTCAGCTTCAGAGGAAAAATTAAAAAAAAGCCAATTTGCATTTTGGAGTTTATGAGCAAAACAAAAGAACAAAACAAATCTATGGAATTCATAAACATAGCGAAAAATTTCAAGTTCTGATCTGTGAAATTTTGCTTCAAAATGATGTCCATAATTCTGCCCGGTAAAATGTCTTAGGAACTATATACAGCATGTAGCTTCTCAAATATTTGCAAAAAAAATCATTCTTAAAATAAGAACAATTTAAAGAATATTTGAGCTTAAAATTATCAAAAAGTTAAGAACGTTGAGACTCGGCAAAATTATCTGGCTTTTATAAAGAAAAAGAAGTGTAATTAGCATATATTGGCATAATATATCTGCATAAACTCATTGGCCATAAGAAGAAGAAGTCCAGCTGTGCACATAAAAAGGACGTGTTTTCTATGAATCATAAGTTAGTAGGGAGATATTAGAACACGATGAATACCACACTCTTTTATTTATTTCTGTTTGCAGAATTTTCTGTGAAAAGTTGCTGGAACTTATGGCGTCAGAAAAGTTGAAAAATAGAGCAAGTTATTGAAGAATGCTTTAGAGAGGAAAATGCGATGTTTAGACAACGACTTGCTATGATCCACTTCCAAAGGAAAGACAGCCAGTTCCAACCACCGAGAAATAGAAATGTGGCACCCATTCAATCCAATGACCGTTGAGTAATGGAATCAACGAAACTCCGTTCAATAGCACAGATGAAAATTAATTAATTTGATTGCTACTGTTCTCAGAGCAGTCGCATAGTGACCAAATATGATAGCAAAATTTATAACCATATGCGGGCCAAAGCTTGCCTAAGTGGTTGATTGATGCCAACGCGTGGTGAACTATTTAGCCCACAGCCATGCACGCGAATCCTCCGTCTTTAAACGAGTCCCATTGCCTTGATTCGGCCATGAGCAGACTTTTCATACTCGGATGAAAGTCGGACGAAAAGAGCTCATGGGTGGCACAATCAAGCTTCCAACTTCGGGTTCAATATTCAAGCTTTGTACATCAAAATATAAAGAGAATGAATTACCAAATGTGAACGATATCTATGCATCGGTAGAAAGGACCTTCTTGAAACAGATCAATAGTGAATCAAACGGTAGTTGGTCGTGAAAACGTGGAAAAGAGTTTCTCACCTGTGGGTTATCTGCCGACAAGGTATCGTTTACGAAACCGACTCCTTTTGCTTCTTTTATCTTTGAGGGAAGTTGTATGATGCGAATCAAATGCTGCGTGTCCATGTTCCATAGATGTATAAATTGAGACCTGCCAAAAAATGACGATAAACATTGATAGCGAAATCTTCATATATTTATATATCATATCTATATCATATTATACATGAAACCAGCTTATGCTGAAGAGCAACCCTCCTTAAAAGAATTAGATATATAAATATATAAAAACAAGGAGTTTAATCTGTGCACAGTTAGAGATAGGTAAAAAAAGAAATGGCTTTGATTCCGTTATAGACCATTATTGTTGTCAATTCTTCTGCAACTAGTTTATATATTCATACTTTTAATTCTTTTAAGAAGGGAGGTTCTGCCCTTCAGCATAAGCTGGTTTTCAAGGGGCCTTCCAACAAAAACATCAACTATGATTATAATCTATGATAACGGCACACACAGCAAATTAGAATAAATTGAACAATTAACCATTGGTAACAATAATTAGAAGTAAATACTGGAAAATCAAACATGCAAAAAATACCCCGAAAGAAATCCCGCTCTCTAAATAGTTTTCTTAAAACTATACAGCTAGGATGCCTGCCTTGAGAGAGGCCATTCCACACTTTTGCCCATCTATAGGAGAAATATATCTGGCCATTATTAGACCTTTTCTTGGGTCATCTAAAGTCAGTCCCTGTGTTTCGAAAGCTGGACATCTGGAATTTCGCACAAACAATTAACGAAGGAATTGCGGAGCTAGAAATGTTCAAAGTGACTTCTTGCAATTTCCCTTTCGCAGGAATATGCATTACTACAGGTGACTCGATAGCTGGCCAGGACACAAGATAATACGGCATAAAATGCTATAATAATGCGCTACAGAGGTAGTTGGCAAAGCGTTTGGAGCGACTGTTTGCAGCGTTGAACATTCTGGGCCATGAGGCACGCTGGTTCGTGCATCTAGATGCCACTTCATCCGTTCACCCAGCAGTAAATGGCACATGCTCTAAAGAAAACAAGACGAGGGAAGGAGCTAGCCAATCTACTGAACAATACTATGGCTGAGGATGGTACTTCTCTACTTCTCTAGCAAAGTGTTTCCTAAGCTGGCGCCCCATATGGGACTTGATTTGACTTGACATTTACCATATAGGATTCCTTTAAAACGCAGTAAGCTTATAACTTCATTCAGTGGGCGCATTGAAAAGATCACCATGTGTGAATAACTGCAAATTATAATGACAGTAATCACAACAAATTTTAGGCAATTAGGTGACTATGCAGGTAAATTTTACGGTGCCTGTATCAGAACAAGACCCTCTGTGTATCACAACAGGAGACTAGAAGAGGTAGGCGGCAAACCGTGGCAGCCGACCATCAAATCAAAGCCAAAATATCATGAAGATGTTGACTTTATTTGACAGCCCACGCCGATGACCTAACTTTGTGAGGGAATCCTGTTGAAGAGGCGGTAAGCAGTTAGTCCATTATGAAATCAGGAGATACACGAACCTGCCGGCAGCAGCGATCATTCGACCATCTTTGGTTGCTGCAAAACATTTGTACATTGGTCTGTCACCCTTTGGGCTGTGCAGCTGGTAGAGGCATTTCAAGGTATCGCTGTCCCATGCAAACACGCTGTCATCTTTGAAGCAGCTGATTAAAGTATTGCTTTTTGGCAAGAAAAATACCTACAAAAGCAATTGCTCAATTTGAACTGAGGCAACTGGTCGGAAATTGATAAAATTGTCATGCTTTACACCCATACTTAAACACACACATACACGTACATACACATCCAATAAATTTGCCGGATGAATATATACATATAAATATGCAAATGAATAAAGGTATAAATATATACAATAACATACATATATTTACATTCATTCATACATTGCTATATATGTAATATTCATCAGGCAATTTGTGTGTGTGTGTTTAAGTATGTTTGTATGCATATGTATACATATATATATGTATACGTATATATATATATATATATATATATATATATATATATATATATATATATATATATATATATATATATATATATATATATCTAGATATCTATATCTATATATTTATATCTATATATTTATCCGACAAATTTAGCATACGATGAGAAGATGAATTATCAACATGGTACATAGTAAAACTTTGTTGGCTCCCGCATGCAAAATTCCATCCACTCTAGAACCTTTATCCTATTTTGATACGTTATGTTAGATAAAACTCTTGGCGGTCTATAAATAAACCCCAAACAAAATTTGATTCATTAGTATCAAGGCATCGCAAGAGATCCACTGCCAGCCATTCAGCTATAATAACAATTCAGTTATTTAGAGTGGTGGCTACCTGTTCAAATGCTGACTGCAAGGCGATGATGATACTCAATTCCTTAGTTCTCATGATGCATCTAAGCATACAGACTTGGGTTTTTCGTGTCAATGCACTTTACTTTCTACAGAAATTCTATATGATTATACAAACAAGAACTTGAAGAAGCAGCTGCAATTAAATTTAAGAAAAATGAAGCAGTTTTACGGGTGATTTAATAGCTATAATATTCACGTGGTCTTTCTAGCGTTCGGATGCAACTTCCTTGGGGGGGGGGTTCCGAAGAACTGCGCTTATCGAGCAGTAACTTGGCAACCGTGACCTAATGGATGGCACCTGTGACCTTTGAAGAGGCAATAATAATCATTCATTTCAAGTATTTAAGGTCCACGGTGAGAAACCTATCCATGCTATGATATAAGTGGTGCTATAAAGAGGCCTCCTACGTCATGGGGTGGGAATTTCCCTTACCCTAAATAAAAGCGTGCCATCCTCTCTGGGCAGCACGTGAGAAGTAATAAAAAGGAAGGCTTTATGAACTGTTCTATAATTTTAGTTTTTTCGTATATTGGAGCCAAATTTTTCAACTGTTATAAAAAACAAGGAAAGATAAAATTCACTGTCTCTCTTTGTTACATTAATCTGACTTCATTATCACATTTTATTTCCAATCATAAAACATTTAGAATGATCTATTCACAGCTACAAATCTCTATAAATTAAAAGGCAAGCTAAGATTGATTCAGAGTTAGATTTTATAAGAAATTGTTCCTTAACGTAGCTGGAATCTCCCATGACAGCTGTCACATCACATTGAGGGTATTGTGTTAATAGTGTCCTTGGGAAAAGGCAACGCCTATGGCAGATGCAATACTCTGGATCTGCATTTGCCCCATTCTGAGTCATGAATAGTTGTCACCATAACCAAATACTCGCTTGATGAGTTTTATCCTTTTCTTGTTTATGATAATGTAATCCAAGAGATACCGCGTCTGGGAAACAAGGAGACACGGAAACGTGTCACTGCTGACATTGACGAAGACAGCCTCAGTGGCACAAAGGACAGCCAACTCAAGATACTCGGTAATGAAAATTGGAACGTTTTCTGCGAAGCAGCAATCCCCGGCCCAAGCCTGTCGATCACGTTCGGCCAGTAACAGAGCAGCTGTCGTCCGCATGATTTCTTGAGAAGATGAAAGTCACCTCCTTCCTGAGCGAGGTCAGTGAAAGCAAAAAGTTGAGCGCCCTGAGCAGCGAACCAGTCAGTATGAAAACGACCGAAACGTCTCGGAGAATTTGCACGAGCAAACAGTCACAGAAACTGCACAGACTAAAGTAGATTGTGATAAAGGCAGCTGGCAAATAGCTGAAAATGAAAACAAGTAGCATCTTCAAGAACGATTTTGTGGCTTTCCGTCCCTTCTTCACATTAGTCCCGTCTCTTCGGTGTAAGGTAGAAGTCTCCGTGCCAGAGTTAAGATTCACGTCCCCTCTCTGGGTCTCTGCTACGAGCTTGTTATGATAGATAGCTGTTGTTACTATGAGCAGTAGGAACGGCAGTAGAATGTTGAAGAAGGTGAAGAAAATCAAATATTTCATGAAGCCGAAGACGAAATAAATCGAAATTAGAAAGATCGACGATAGCCACGCAGATGCTATCAATACATTACCGGCTGTCCTCGAGATACCTCTGCGGTACGCGTGCGGCCGCAAGATGGCGTACATTCGATCGATGCACAAAAACACGAGCGTCAGCAAGGATACTCCACCTAATATAAACATGGTAGTGTGAGCAATCATCACTTCTTGCGGTTGCAGACCGGAATTTTTCGCTTCTGAGATGTGTATGGCAACGAGACAGGAGTCAGCGACGAGGCCAACTAGTGCGTCGGACACGGCTATATTAAGCAAGAGTTTGTAAAAGAGATTTTTGAATTTATTACGTCTATTTTGAAAGATGATGTATATGATTAAAAGATTGAGTGTCGATGTTACGAAAAACAGAAACGCGCAAATCACAGCAGTGGCGTATGACAATGCCTTGTATTGGTGCCGCAGAGGGCAACTTTCTGCGTTACTCATTTTGTGTCAACCTCAGTCTTCGCACTTTGCTGTATCGATGCCCTGCTCCACAAGTCGTTTGAACCTAACAAAACTCCACCCTGAGGTTAAAACGACTGAGATAAAACGCGTAAGGTAGTGTATATCCCTGCTTTTTGCGAATACCAGGTTGTGAGACATGTATCGGAGGCGACGACGAAGACAACTATGTATCACGCAGTTGCAAATGAATGTAATGAACAAAAGCCGCTCTATGACAAGACTTGGTTATTTCAGTTCTGCGGCTGTTGCTGTCGGTTATCTGCCTGCGAGACTTTCTGAAACGGATTTGATACACGGGAAATTCTTGCAATTAAAAACCTTCTTTTGATACCATGAAAGAAATTTTAATCGATTCAATATAACTGGTCGACCGAAATCAAGGACACGCGGCCAGTTCACAAAGCATCCCTTTGCAACTTCTGGCAGCGCATAGATCGAACGAATACCGTAAATTCGTAAGGATTTTTCGGCGGCTACGTTGTCACTTTCCACTTCTGTCAGGAATGTTGAGTCAATGAATGAACCAACTGCTACTTTTGCATAGAAATATTCTTCCATTAAGCGACCGCCATGTTATCGGTAACTGTGCTTCGGAAACAGCTGGGATTATACTTCTGTGTGAATTTCCACTGTGTAAGCTATTTAGTGACGTTATTCTTTACCTGCTTATGTAAACAAAAGGACAGAATTCTGCCAAAACAAATTCTCTTTTGCCGTACTCAATCACGTTTTGTGCGAACTCGTCTTTTCTGTTCCAATCAAATCAAACTCGTCTTTATTCAGCTGTAAGGCTACTCTTTCAACTTCAACTGTGATACGACACACCAACACTGACTCTTTAAGAATATCCAAGGCTTGTTTACGTGTAATTTAGCTCTACATTAAATTCAAAATGCAAAACCTATCACTTGGCAACGGACAAGCAAATTAAAAAGGAGTAGGTTACAAATCATTTGCTTGCTTTTCACGCGAGCACGAAAACAACGAAAAGCATACACGATTAATTGCCTGCGACTTTCTTTTTAATTGATATACAAAAGGCAGATATCTCTCTAAGCATGAAACCAGAATTATACTGCTGCCCTTATAACTACTTTCCTTACGCAAGAGGCAATGATCATTTTAAAAAAGCCCACATTGAGTTTACATAAGTAGGGGGTGGACCTTGAATTTAATGGACAGCCTACCATTGTTTCAAACGAGGTTTCCTGGATAATTCAGCTTCAGGCAAAGCGACGTGACCGCAGCCCGAAATAAATACAAAAAATCTCCTGGAATGCGATCTGCCCGAATTATCTATTTTTGGTTTGATTGTCGATCCTCTTCTGAATGACTGGTGCTCGTATTTTCGCAAAATACGTGGAATTTTTCCTGATGTCTTGCTAGACGTTAGAACAAGGCGACCAGTCAAAATAGCAAAGAGATGCGCAGAAGCAGATGAAAGTGGACGCGCAGTGGTAAGGGAGAACACGTGACGCAGACGTGAAGGATAACTCGACTGATGGCAAAACTCAATCGGAACAGGATTTCTAGCAATTACAAAAGCACATGCCATTTGGGCTGGAGGTATTGTTGGGCAAAACGATTGTGCTGCAACGCAATTTTTCGTAGCTGCCTATCTTTCACGCCTTCACAACCACGTCTACAAAATTGTTTGGACAAATTGTCAGCCTCATAGTCATTCATTGGCAGATAGTGAGCCATGGCAGGGAAAAAACATAAGGTACCTCCTGCACACCAACAGTCTCGGCTCCATTCAGTGTTCGTTTTCGTGTGAACGTATCCAAGTCCCACAGTATAGATGTATCTTGTGATGTTGAAATAGCATACCGTCCAGAGCCATGCACAGAAATACGATGCACTGATGATGAGTGGCCATGCATATTGCTCACAAGTTCTTTTGATTCTGCAAGAAAATATTGCACTGAAATAGCTGGTAGTTGAAAAGTGGTGAGGAGGAAGAAGAGCATGTTTTTCTTTTTTTAGTGAGTTATGTTAGGGAAAGGCCATGGTGGCCTATGCAAAGCCCTAACAATGGAAGAAAGAAGAAAGCAAAAGGCTAAGAGTTAAGAGTGATCAGATCAAGTTTATTGATCTTAGATTTGAAAGAAAGCAAGTTGTAAGATTTAGGGAAGAAAGAAGAATGTTTGCCTGTGTTAGAGTTAAGCCTGCTCTTTGAAGTGGACACCTTCTCTACCTTCAATTGAAGCTGCTTCTACTCTGGGGGTCATGAGAGGAATGAAAATGGCTTTGGGTATTTATACAAAGCTATGCTGCAGTGGCAGCCCAGACTCTCAAGGTAACAACAAGAAGAAGGCAAGATGTTCCATAAATTGCATGTTCTTGGGATGAACGATGATTTGCGGAATTGAGTTCATGAATTCGGCAGTGAAACTTGGAAAGGGTGTGAATGAGTTGAGCTACTGGTGGTTCTGAAACTTCTCAGAGGAACATGAATAACATCCCTGATCTCCTGAGAACAATGCCTGTGAAAGAATCTGAATGTGAAAATTGACACTTGAAGTCAGGTTATGAATGATGCAGTTGATTGTCTTAAAAATCTGTCCTGCCAAGCAGGGGTCTAGATGACAGTTTAACCTTGCACCATGTGTAATGATGGGTCAGTAGCTAAGGTACTTTATTACAATCTGAATGGCTGATAATTTGGGGGCAAGCTCTAATCTTCAATTCTGCTCAGAGTGAGGAGAGTACTTTGCTATCAGTAACTTAAGGTGCATAGGAATTACAAACCACACTCAAAGCAAGAGAAATGACAAGCACAACTGCTTTGTAAGCAAAGTTCTTAAAGATTTCTTGAATTCATTTTGGATATTTGGTTGAAGGTAAAATCAAAAGTTTTTGTTCATGCAAACTTGATCTGATCTCTCTCTCCTCTTAGCCTTTTGCTTTCTTCTTTTTTTCTCTGTTGAAGCTTTGTATAGGCCACCATGGCCTTTCCCCAACATAACTCAGTAAAACACTAAAATATATGTGTATCTCAACAAGCCAGAAATCAAAACCAAATGATATGACTGTTGAATATGAAGCTTCACAATACCTAACTATCTTCCTCCATACCAATATGATTGCAGTTATTTCCACTAATAGAGCTCTAGGCTTGAAAGCAACTTGGCTGTCTTTACCACAAGTAATCAACACCATCAATTATTCCATCTGTCATCATAATCATAAGTTATAAGTAAGTCACCACAATAAGGTACATACCAACGTTATAGCACCTTAAAGAGTAATCTGCTACTGCTACCAGTACCTCATTATTTTGATGGAGATTGAAGGCAATTGCTGTGCAAGGAGTTCCAATTTTTTGAACTAATGAAAACCTTTTGAAAAATAAAACAATTTGAAGTGGTATTTTCTTGCTTGTGCATCTTGAATAATGTTAGTTTTACTGCTGGTGTTGGAATTACATCCAATTCTAATGGCCTACTTTTTTTAGTGAGCTATGTTGAGCAAAGGTGGCCTTTAAAAAGCCCCAACAAAGGAAGATTCAATGAGAGCTCTGCAGATAATTTCGGTTCCGGTCACTTTCTTCATTCTTATTCTCCTTTCGGCTTATCCCGCTAGGGGTCACCACAGCGAATCATATGAAGTGGGTTTTCTTGACTCCCATCATTGATCTGGCAGCATATTTTGATGGTGGGATGCTCTTCCTGATGCGCACCCTCCCCATTTACCCTAGCGTGGGACCGGCACTGGGAATGTGCTGGTTGCTCAACCCCAGTGGCTGGGTTTCAACCCCCGTAACCCCTGTCCCTGAAACCGTCACTGTACCAACCAGTGCTGTCTGGAGCCAGTCCCAAACCCCCATGAGGAGTAGAATTTGCACAGAGGTAATTTAGTGGCAAGATTCACCATTTCATGGAAGTCATGGAATGAATGTGACTAATTCCAGGAAAATTTCAAGCAGCTCTCTATTAAACCCAATGGACAGAGGAGCCAGAAAAAGGTGGTTGCAGCATTGTGGTTTCAGTGTTGTGATTTCAAATAATGCACAGCCATTATATAAAATACATTGGCAAGGAAAGCAACTGAACACTACCTAATATAAAATTGCTAATCTCAAAAACTTGGAGGATTTCTTCTGATCTCTGCAAACCTGAATCAACAAAAACGAGCAGTAGCCATAAATTCTTGCCTTCCCCTAAATTCTCCGCACCAGAAAGTTAAGCTTAAAATGGTCTCAAAGCTTCACTTTGTTCTGCCAATCATTGAGATACGGCGGAAAACTTTAAAAAGCAGCAAACCTGTTTTTATGCAGATCAAAAGAATACACATTTCCAACGTGATCCGAGGCTACGAAACGGTCACCAGATCTATCAAATGCGATTTGAAGAAATCTCACAACTTTTCCTTGCTTGAAGACAACGTTTGGCAACGAATTCGTGATGTTTAAGAGGCATCTATGGGAAAAATTGATTTTATCGATAATATTGACGAGTAATTGAACATCTAGCTGCTTTTATTTTCATTATCAAAGCTATACATATTTAACTCTAAAAATGGCACAAATTACAATCAACAACTCCTAATACTTTGCCTGAGAGTATCAAAGAATTTTTTGACATGAAATTTGATGTAACATTTGCCAAAACAATTAAAGAAGCGACAACTGTGTTAGGCCTCCTTCAGTTACTACAACCTGACATACCATAAAGTAGGCCTGAGCCATAATTATCTATCCAAAATCATACCCATTTTCAGGATCAGCAATTAGTTTTCGATGCCAAAGCCTTCCTGATGATTTTCTGCAAAGGTCAAGGTGCTGCATCACGGAGCAGAATCAGTCTTTTGCCTGCGTTTTTTTCAGCTCTGCGCTCAATTTCAAAATCATCATTCCCGCTATCAAACATAGAAAGCTCCTTCGCAATAACTCAACTCCTAAATCCACGCTCCTTCACAGTAGTCCAGAAAATCAGAGGATTCTTTTGGATAGCCTTTAGCAAGAACAGGATCATGTCATTTGAAAATCAACGCTGGAGAAAGATGTTTTAGATTTCATAGACGAAAAATCTTTCTATCTGAGAAGAGCTTGGCATGAAAGGAGAATTGATGGTGAGAGGGGCACATGGTAAGCGGCAGTACTTCGGACAAACTGTGTGATGACAAAGGTTGTCTTGTCTTCATGGTAACCAAATTTCAATGGAAGAAACTTGTTGAAGATAGAAATGACTGAATAAGTGACAAAAGATAAGAAGATGCCACTTCATAAGATTCCCCAGTTAATCTAGTCACGTCTAATTACATTCCACCAATGCCCTGTGTAAATCAATGCACTATATCTTTATCCCTTTTAAAAGGAACTTTATCCCACAAGTCATTATTCATCCCTATAACATGCAATTTATGGAACGTCTTGCATTCTTCTTGCTTTCCTGAATCTTACAGCTTGCCCTCGTTGAAATCTAAGATAAATAAATTTGATCCGATCTCCCTCTCCCTTTAGCCCTTCGTTTTCTTCTTTCTTCCATTATTGGGGCTTTGTGTAGGCCACCATGGCCTTTCCACAACATAACTCACTAAAGAAGAAAAAAATAGAAAAAAAGATCAAGCAAGATTGAGTTGAATGGTGGTAGATGAATATGTCAACAGCAACATCACGAGGAAGTCAGCCAGATTGATGTTTACTACATCGAAGAGAAGGGTACAAATTTGCACACGCCTGGGAATGAAGATAACGTATCAATAGCAGCTTTTTGCTTAACGAAGTAGCGATTTTCGACATTGGCAGTTACGAGGTGGGAGTTTTAATGCTAGTCCAAAAGCTTGTTCAACTAAAGTACACAGCCAGCGGGTGATTTTGCGAAAAGGAAACGAGTGCCAATCAAACTAGAAATACAGGAGGAAAGGTAGTTTACGGCGAAGAGGAGAATGGATGTTGATATGAGACGCATCACTCATTACTTTGACGACTTTCGAAAAGCGTCAGTGGAAGTCGATGATGAAATCTTAGAGCGCGTCTTTGCCCAGCATGACCTTCGCAGGTATGTAAATCACCATGGGGAACTTGTTTTCTAAGAAGTAATACGAAAATAAAGTAACCTTTGATGATTCTTACTTAAGTTTATGGAATAATTCTTACTTGAAAATGAAACAATGTTAAATAATGGCTATTAAGCTGTTCTCAAATCAAAGGCACCACCTTCAATGTTTGAGAGGTGGAATGCAAAGTTTTGGCGCAGTGAAACGATGCATTGCTTATAGTTCACCTTTGTTGTGTAAATTTTTTATCGTTCCGTAATCCTCAAACGAATTATAACTTCAACCTGTATAAGATTAAGGTACATCTGAGTTCTTTTGGGGAATATCTTGCCCCATGTAAATTTTACTCCAATATCTGTGTGACCAAATGAGTTAAATGTTCCTGCATTAAATTTAGAAAGATAAAGTGGCTTCGCACTGGATCATGGTATCTTCTCCTTTTACCACTCCAGGCAGAGTTTAATGCATAATATCTGCTAACAGGGACTGTATCTGAAGCAACTCCTCTATATTAAGGTAGTAATGTCAGTGGGCTGGCAAGGATTCTACTAAGTGTTGTTGAATACAGACTGAAAGCAGTTTATAGCAAAATAGAATGAAAAATTTGAGCATCTCATCAATTTTTTCCGCCTGTTGAATGGTGTAACTTTGCATTCAGTCATTGTTAGGATTTGGATCATGACTGAGAAGAAAAAAAGTTTTTTAGATGGGGGGAAAATGGTATTAATCCAATATTCAAACTGCCACATTTAAGAGAATTTTAGTGTTAACAAATTGGTTCGAAAATTTTAATGAATAAGTCCAATGGTCTATATCCAACTTCAATTTTGTATTCAATTATTTCTAGTCATGAATACTGTAAAGATTTTCCTAAAGAGAGTCTCAGAAGTATGTTATCCACAATTGCCAATGAACAATCTTGCAAGTTAACATCAGATCAAGAAGATGATATAATGAAGGCATTATGTCATCACTCTGTAAGAATTTTTTTCAACATTTTGTATTTATAAGATCGGTGTGAATTGTTTTTTGCTGATGAAGGTTGGTGCTTTAGAACATTTAGAGATTCATGAGGGCGTAAAGTAACAATTATTTCTAATCCATATCAGAAGCCTGCAACCCTTTATGAGGTTCAAAGATGTCTCTAAACGTGACTGGAGTACCCTCAACCTCCCCATCGAAGAACGGGAGGCCCTCGCTGAGGACCGAGAAGTCTGGCGGAAGAGGGTCCATGAAGGGCTGATATCTGGGGAAGCCCAATCCATGACAGGTTGGCGGAGAAACGCCAGAAGAGGCACCAACATGCAGCTAACCGAACCCTAAAAAAACCGAGCAGCTACTTCTGCACAAGCACCAGTCTACACCTGTGGCTCATGTGCCGATCCCGCACTGGGCTCTACAGCCACAAGCGGAGTTGCAAAAGCTGACCCATTGTGTGGGGCGAATCCATGGTCGGACACAGCCGACGGAGGCCTACTACTACATTGAAGCACAGCAAGTAGATTGCACCATGGGTCGTTTCTGAATCCACCAGGTCTTGTTGTTTCTACTTACCGAGGTCTAATAATTTGAACAATGTATGCAAGAAAATGAACCGATAGAGCTAGTTACAATTTATGCATAATTTATCTTCTATTGCATAAAAAGCTCAATTAATTGCTATTTTGCAGCTTCATGGTAAAATTCAACCAGATATGTGGAAAACTTGTCTGAAGTACTGGATGAGAAAAGTAAGGAGAAATTTCTTTTGCCTTAAGTTTTGTCATTAGCTTTTATAGATAAAGTTCTTTTTCCATGTGTAATTGTTGCATAAGAGTAGAAGCAAGATTTCATTATGGTACTGATGTTTCAAAGTTTTTGTTCAAGTGTAATTCAGAGAGAAATAGTTTGCACTTCTAGTCCAAAAATTTTGATATTTCTAAAATTCATTCTTCGTAAAATTGATAATGATTTACCCACATTTCAATAGTTTTAGTTAATCTGTTCTGTATGGTTATGAGATATGGAATAATAACAACAATAATAATGATATCATATTTATACATAATTATACAGGTTGGAGTTGCTCAGCAAATACTGTTATCAATGAAGGACCTGTCTATATTATACTTAATTATGCATACCTTGCTAAGAGGAAAAAATTGATAAATATGAATTAGAAGATCAATAAAATAGATAAAAAAGTTTGGTTAATGTTAAAAGTTGAAGTCAAAATCTCTGCAAAGGGTTTTAAATCTTAAGATAGACTTTTCCGATTTCATTTCCTCTGTCAAACTATTAAATGTTATTTCTCCTTGATAGGAACATGTTTTCTTTCCTGTTTCCAATCTAACCTTATGCAAGACGATATTTTTGTATGCACACAAGTACAATGGCTGTGGTTGACTCTCATAGATATCTGTCGTAAGAATCTTTTGTATAATTCCATGATATGACAGAAACCCAGAATACATGTGGGTTGTTACTATGATAGTTATACCGGAAGCTTTCATTCTGCTAGTGTGAGTAAGTAAGTTTTATTTACTCATAGTGTTTACAATTTATTTTAAGTAAATTCCATGGTTCCCTTTCCAGGATATTTCAAGCAAATCAGCGCTACTTATTGTTGATGTTCAAAATGATTTCATCACTGGAACATTGGCCCTCAAGAATCAGCCAGCAAAGCAAGATGGGGAAGAAGTGGTTCAAGTCATCAACAAACTGAAGAATGAAGTTCCTTTTGATTTGAAAGTCTTCACCTTAGACTGGCATCCGTCAAACCACTGCTCATACCATGTGAATGCGAATATGTACCCCATCCATCAGTCATCTAAAATCAAAGCTGAAGATGCCAAAATGTACGATACCATTATATATGATGGCAATGTGCAGCTAGAACAGATACTTTGGCCTATTCATTGTGAACAAGGTAGCTGGGGTGCAAAGTTGCATGATGAACTCAAGGTATGGATAAGTCAGAAATATCTTCACTCTTAATCTTACGTAAAATTTTTAGTTTTTTCAAACATTTTAAAAATTCAGCTGACAAAACTTTTGCAGTTTTTAGGCATATAATAGAGGTAATTTATACCGCAGTTAAGTCCTAGGTTAAGTCTAGCCCTTTTGCCTTCTCTGGGTACCCTCTATCTTTCCCTATCTAGCAGTAAATGGATACCTGGCACAAAGTAGGGGGCAATAAGGGAAGGTACTGGCGAACCCACCTTACAATCCTGTGACTCAGGTTGGTACCTGTCTAGCAAGTCTTTAGCAAAGCTCCTGTTTCGAATTTGACTTAATATTTTCTGCATGTCACTTTATAACAGTTTTTTGTACCAGATTACTTGTTCTTTGCCTCAAAGATTTTCAAAGCTCTATGTATGTGTCATGCTTTGTTGTTCAAGGTTATTGATAAAGATCTACTCATCTACAAAGGCAGTGTCCCTCATGTTGACAGCTACTCTGCTTTCTGGGATAATGGAAAGCTTTCACAAACGAATCTGTTTCAAACTCTGTTGGAGCACAGCATAACACAAACATTTGTTTGCGGGCTTGCAACAGATTTCTGTGTGCTATTCAGTGCAGTGGACTCTGCTGAGCATGGTTTCAAGACCTACTGCATTGAGGATGCAAGCAGAGGTGTTGCAGACAATTCAATATCAGCTGCCAAACAGAAAATGATTGATGCTGGTGTAACAATTATAACAGTTGACAAAGTGAGTCACTTGCTAATTTACATTTAGGTTGAGACATTGTGGAAGTCAGTTAGCAGAGTCATATTTCAACCAATGGTTGAACAAACGTTGCAGCTTCTTCATTTATTTGTTGAATTTCAAAGCTGTAGCCTTTTGTTGACCCATTCTAGGTTAAGGATGCAGTAGAGTGGTGCCCCACTGCAGAAACTGAGAAGCCTCAAAAGAGCTCATTGTGTTTGTTAGTCTGATGCAATAACTGATGAAGCGTTGCCTGGAAGATCTATTTAGCAGGACACAACTCCCTCAAATAGCTTGAAATTATATTATGTGCATAAGTCTTCTCCATGTGTTGAAAACTCCTTCACCCACATCATTAGCTGTGCCCTGAGGTTATGAAAAAATCCCATTTGAAAAAGCACAGTTGAAATTAAAGGTTTTAAGACAACGTTCCTTTTATGGCCCTCTAAAGGAGAACTCCATCAAAAGTGAAATAATTAAGGATGCATCTGTTGGGTAGTGGTTAGCTTGATAATACCACATGCCATACAAATGTTTACAGACTGACCTCTCTTTCTATTTTGCTATGGCCCTCCAAAAATGAATCTTAATCCCAAGAAAACAAATTAGAAATACATCTGGTGGGTAACAGTTAGCTCAGTAAAGCCCCCTTCATATCAATATTTACCTAGTCTCTTACTACTTAAGTAAACAGGGGCACAGAATAATCCTATTATGGCTGCCTTATTTTAGCCACAAGGTTGCTAACAATTTTATATTGCAATAAAGTGTTATCTAAGTTTTTCAATGGGAAATGAATGTTTTTTTAAAGATCTGTTCACATCATGATCATCATTACTACAGTCATCACTTTCTGTTATAATCACCATCACAATTGCCAGCATCATCATGATTTTCCTCACTGTATTGGTTATCATTATAATTCTCAATATCATAATAATCTTCATAATAACCATAACCATCATCATCATCATTGTCATCTTGATTTACATCCAGAGCATTCAGCGAAATTTCATTCTTTTTGTAGGTCACTGCTTTCATATAATAACAGTCATCATTTTCAAAGAACTAATACAACTACAAAGCATTTGAAACAATTTAATATTCATACCAATGCCTTCTTAACATATAGCAATACAGTATTATTTTAATAATGCATTTGAGCTGCGAACTTATTTTTCTTGAGTATCACTGCATTACCTAGTAAGTTGTACAAACTGTGTGAAACATGTTAAAATCTATCTTTGTTATATCACTTCGTGTATTAACTAAGTAATGATATCCAAAGTCAAAATCATAAATAGAAACTAGAAGCACATCAATGTGCTATTTTCTCTCAAATCTGTGAGTTGCCACAAGCAAACTTGGCTGCACAGTAGCCGGTCAGTTATGGGGTACCAAAGTCTGAGTTCTTGTGTGTACAACAGATGCTGCTTTTGGCTTGATGCACACATTTTTTTATAAGGTAGAACTTGAGTAGGCAAAAACTTCAGAAGTTTTTAGTACTGGATTGAAGACTGCTAAGGAATGTGTAAAATTGAATCTTTGAATGTGCATGTTTTGTATTATGTATTTTGTATAAGTAAGGAAGGGAGAAGTTGGTGCTAGAGGGAAGATAGACGGCAGAGGATCAAGAGGAAGGAAAAGACAGAATTACATGGAGGGGTTGGTGTTGGCTGCTAGGCGTGGTAGTCTGGATGTTTTGCGGTGTGCGGGTGATCGGGACAGTTTCAGGCGTATGATAGCCAAAGTTAGCCCCTGACAAGGCACCTCCAGAATATTACGTATTTCAAGACAAAAAGGTTTTTTACGGTAACAGTGAAGCCAAGCAGGCCCTGTACAATTTAATTCAATTAAATGCAACTGTAAAACAAATTGGCACTTAAAAGGGAAATATGAATCACATGCCACCTGCATCCTCTTATCAACAGAGAGAATTTTGCATACTCAAATTTGGCCGTCAGCTCAGGAATTTTCAGTCCTGGGCCTGAGTCGAACTTCCTTATGAAAAAATGTGTGTGGTGTCCTGAATGTATCCTGTATCGCATGGCATTTGAAAACAAGAGCATTAAAATTTCTCATAGCAGTAGTTGTTCAAACCAGAATTCTCGTTCAGCTCAATATAACATCATCTCCCCATATCTGCAGTTTGTTATAGCTCACTAGCTTGATACCAAAGATTTGGGCATGTCATGGTATACCGTAGGAATCCTTAGACCATTAACAGGCTGCAAATCATTTAGTAATTTGCTGCAAAAAAATTTCCTGATCCGAATTGTAGCCATCTTGGAACCCTTGCACTACTAACGACTTCGCGAAAACATTTTCTAGGTTGGGGACTGCTTTTTATGGTATTGATAGAGACTTTAATGCACAATTTTTACACCGAAATCTACTGTAGAATTTCACCTATCAGCAAAAGTTGATCTCATTGACTCTACCACGTTTTCTTTCAGTACATGGGGCTTACAATACTTCTCCAGCCACCCAAATAGCGAGCTTGAAAAGGCACTAAATGTAGAAGTTGAGACAACCTCTCTGTATGAGCTCCACAAATATTCACTAGTCCGTAAAAAAACAGTAGCTTTCTCGTCTTCTGAGACTTCGTTCTTATGTTGCATTTCAACTTGACTGTCCCTTACAAGCTGCTCGTAGTTCTCTTTCATTATCTCCAACGCTTTCATTTCTTTGTCAAGAGCTTCAAGCTCCTCGTCTTGCTTTTGCTTCTGTGCTAGCAAATGCTGAATATATTCCAACGATTTCTGCAAAACTTGGGCCTTGCTTACCTTATTTTGGCCTCGGCTATCCATTGTTGCTTCACTAAAACCTGGTACGGCTGTCATAAGACTATCGTACCCCCGCTTAATGGCATCACGTCGCTTCTGTTCTGCTAAAATATGAGATTGTTTCCTTCGCGGACAGCTCTCATCCGAAGCTTCAAAGTCTGAATCATACTGCGTATTATCGTGTGGTTCCATTTTTACGTCTGAAAACCTTTCCATTCTACCAACAGTGGTAATTTTCCTGCTCAATCGTTCCACACATTGGCATTTGGTTGTTTAGCACATTAACTTAGGCCATTGAATAGCATCGCGATGGACCATGATGCATTTCGGCAGGGCTTCTCAAGTGACAAATTTTTTATTTTGAAAATAGTTTCAGTCGAGTGCCCTGATTTTGAATCTGCTATTATTTTGCGATATCTCATGCCATTTTTATTTTATAAGGGCTTAAATTTCGTCTTCAAGTTCAGAATTTGCTCAAAAAGAATTCCAGGGCTCACTTTGTGACCTCAAAACGACGTACAAAACTTTCTCGGTCATTCGATTTTCTCGATTCATAGTGATATGATTCGTGACGTCAAGTAGGATTTTTCTTTTTTCGTTTTTTCTCGTTTTTTGGCAAAGTCTGATTTTAAACGCTTATAACACGATACAAGACAAGAAAAATAACCGCGGATTCGAGATAAGGACACTCGATTAAACCTTTTTCCGAAATGAAAACTTTTCCCTGGAGAGGCCCTTTAAATCTGGTGTTGTTAGTAGGTGATATATTGATATGCAGAAAGAAATAAACGCTCTTGGGCGTCACTCGCAGGAACATTTTTGAAATACAATAAAAATGATATCAAAGACAGAGTGATAATGGGACTCTGAGAAACTTGAGAATGAGGCTTTTATCGAAAGCCTTAAATCCTTGTTGAAGATGCAATAAAGCAACCCAGCATAAATTGGGTAATGCAGGAACATATTTACTGACTCATATTCTATATACTGTATTTTTTTTGATAAAAGCTGCCCTCGAATAGAAGCCGCCTTTTTCCCCACTGAAAATAACAGAAGCTGTGTATTTCTTTCCTCATATCATCATGATTTCTACTTCATCTTCCTCAGCATTGTAATCAAAACAATAAAAACTGCCCTTAAATACAATCCACCCTTGATGACAAGCCGCATTTTTTCTTACTGAAAATAATAGAAGCCGAGGTTTCTAATCAAGAAAATACAGTATCTATATCATGTGTCATGTATGATTTATGAGGCATAATTTTGGTACAATATTTCATCAATCTATGTTGACTCGTGAGTAAAAATTTTAATTTTCAGACGAGTGATCTCTATTTAGGTCAAGTTTGCTAAAAATAAGTCTAGTCAAGTAAATCACTAGTAAGAAATTTAGTTATAGAAATGAATGTGAATGAAAATCTATGTATTCATACCATGGATTTTTAAATAAGGACATCCACAGAAGGTGAATGCTACATGATTTTTACGTCTTATTATCTAACTTTGTCTCTTCTGGCTGCGTTTGGTGCACTCCTTGAAAATTCAGTTTCTGAAGTAACAGCAGATTGAACAACATTGGTCTTTTGTTCTTGCTTTTTTGACTTCTCAGAAGAAGACCAGAATGGGTTTTCCTCCTTAGCTTTTGATGCTACACTTATTTTTATCCAGTGTCCATCCCTATCTGATTTCATAACAGCATCCATCACTGCTCTAACATAACAACCTGGAAATAAGGATAAATTTCTAGATATATGATGATGATTGGCCTTTTCCGTCGTTGGCAACGACCATTGAATAGGTTGCTGCTGCTGTCGGCGCTGCTGCTGTCGGCGCTTCAGTTGGCGGTCCTCCAGCAGTTTGAGATACTGGCTATCGTTGTGGGGACCGCCTTCTTGCAGCCGGTGCCGCCAGCTGGCTCGATCAGTTGCCAGTTCTTGCCAGTCCGCTGGGCGTATGCTGAACTGGTTCAGGTCATGCTTCACTATGTCGTGCCAGCGGGGACGTGGGCGACCGATGCTATGTTTTCCGTGCACCGTTTCACTGGACAGGACTCTTTTCGGGTATATGATACAATAGCACAAATAGGTTATAACAAACAACAAGAAAAAACTGCGTCCCTCAGTTAAATGAGCATCTGCTTTTTAGTTGGTTTTTTTGCTTTATTTTCTTTCATTCCTTGGTGTGGGGTTGTACTCAATCCTAGAGATTGGGTTTCAAGTCACATCCAGTTGAGTGGATTTCATGATGTAGTTTACTGTCTGCTTTCTTACCAACAGTCTAAAATAAAGCTGCTCAATGCAAAGAACTATGAACATCTCTTTAAAAGACTGGCAAGGACTGAGAGAATGATAAGCTGAGTAAGCTATTAGGAGATATGGAAGGGTACAAAACTACCGATTCACTCTACTGCATTGTCTTGATTGTTTATGTACAGTATCGTAAACCTATGCTGTTAAAAATCCACAAAATTTTCACTGAAATACTATCATGATGAACCATCCCTTGTGATATTAACACAAACATACTTGAGCTGAAATCATAATAACAAAAACCTTGCTTAGATCAAGATAATTTAAACTTTGATAAAAAGACATCCCCAATTTTTGCAAATTTTTTCTTACTTTTCCTTTTTTAGTTGAGACCCATGGTTTGACACACTGTACTTTACACCCTTTGTATCATTGTTTTAGCCTTTTCTAGGTGTCAAATAAAAAGATTAATCTTATCTTACTGCTTTAGATAAGCAGTGCTTATCCTGTTATATCATTATCATTACATAGTTGAAACAATTTAGTCATCTTCAAATTGAATTATATCAAAAGCCGTATCTAGTAGCAGTAGGCGTCTGTTGGTCATGTCCGACCATGGATTACGTTGGTCATGTCCGACCATGGATTACGTTGGTTGTGTCCGGCCATGGATTACGTTGGTTGTGTCTGACCATGGATTACGTTGGTTGTGTCCGGCCATGGATTACGTTGGTTGTGTCTGACCATGGATTACGTTAGTTGTGTCCAACCATGGATTACGTTGGTTGTGTCCGGCCATGGATTACGTTGGTTGTGTCTGACCATGGATTACGTTGGTTGTGTCCGGCCATGGATTACGTTGGTTGTGTCTGACCATGGATTACGTTAGTTGTGTCTGACCATGGATTACATTGGTTGTGTCCGGCCATGGATTACGTTAGTTGTGTTCGGCCATGGATTACGTTGGTTGTGTCCGACAGTGGATATCAAAAGCTGTATGCAACTTATATTAAAAAGGAAAAGTTGCCAATAACTGGCAAGCCTTTGTTACCTCACGAAGCACCAAAACGAAAAGTGATAAGACAAGCTTAACATTTTATATTCCATCTAGAAAAACTACAACAATGATACCAAGAGAGCAGTACAATGTGCCAACTCATGGGTCGTAATTAGAATGGGAAAATTTAAGAAAACATTTGTACAGATTGGGTTGCACCCTATCAGTCGTTTTGATGAGTTGAAAGTGACAGAAGCAGTGCCCTCGTAGACCTCTGTATTTCTATATTTCTAGTATTGTAACTCTTGCTTGTAGATAACTCTTCCTTCTTAGTCAAGTAACCAAGCAAGAATATTAATTCAATTTGTGGTCAATAAAAATACATTTGACTGTTCTAAAATTTTCAGATATACTCCATCTAAACATATTTTAGCAAATCCTTACCATCTTCAAAATTAGCTGCAGCTGCAATTTGATTGTGATCAGCATTCCTTCTGTCGGTATTTTGTGTATTTTTGAATGCATTCTTTATTCCCTCAATCAATAAAATCAGCCCTTGAAGATATATTTCTGGTTGTTTATACTCTATGTCAAATTCATGCAGATTGACTGGGTCATTCAGAGCATCAAAACTTATGTCTTTCGTTGCATCCATATCCTTGGTTTTGCCTTCCAGTCTCCCATTAACGATCCGTAAGAAACCTTTTGTGCCAACAATCAATATCTCTTGATGAAATCCATTTGGCATGTGAGAGTTAAGCGTCACATGTGCATGCATCCCACGAGGGTATTTCAAATGGAAAGAGCAAAAGTCATCACTTGTTATCTGCCTGAAACTTGGCATGCTTTTGGTATGC
Source organism: Pseudorhiza aurosa (assembly GCA_964026355.1). Lineage (NCBI taxonomy): Eukaryota > Metazoa > Cnidaria > Scyphozoa > Rhizostomeae > Lychnorhizidae > Pseudorhiza > Pseudorhiza aurosa. The sequence continues at coordinate 9,179,180 of OZ032118.1, read as the reverse complement.
TTCAAGAAAGTTTCTAGGTAGCCTTGCGCCTCACAAGCGTGTTCATTCACAATAAATGATAATATGTCAATGATGTGACATCCATATCTATGAAGGATACCACCGCCCATGGACTGGTCACAATGCCAATCGTATTTAGTCCCCAAGAGATTTCCCGAATGCAGTGTGCACTCGCAGACAAGTAAATCGCCACAGTACCCTTCAGCAATTAACTCTCTAGCTTTGATGAAGCATTTCAAAAAACGAAGAGGGTGATTCAGCAGCGACAGGAGTTGTGGGTAGTACTCTGCAGCACTAACCATTTTTTCTGCATCCCTGAGACTCAGCCCTGCAGGGGACGAGCAAAAAACATGCTTTCCAATCGACAATGCTTTAACTGCTACTTCTGCGAACTGATGAGGTGAGCCACAGACGCAAACGATATCGACATCATTGTGCAAAAGCAGCTCGTCTAGCCTGCTGGTGTAAAATGGGATGTCCATCATGGACGCAACTGCTTTGGCTTTTTCGATGGTATTGGCCCATACTCCGGAGACTGAAAAGCCGACTTTGCGGAAAATGGATATGCTCACTTTAGCAGAACTATCGCCACCAAACACTCCAACTGAAGGCAACATTTTATAACGATCGTTTCAAGTGAATGTGTTCATCCTTCCCTGTTCTGATGACATAAGCCGCATCAACAACAAATGCTTCTAAGCCTCCAGTTGGAATCGAGGTAGTGAACACAACGGCAATAATGGCGGATGCAAGGCAAATCTGGAGGAGATCTGCTGGCAACGAAGAGGTTCTTAAATGGAATTCAGATTTAGAAGTTATTTTATTTTACTCCATGAAGAGCCATAAGCCTGTAGGTAAGTTGAAGGGATAAGATTATCTAATTTCATTCCAAACCTTTAAGAAACACTAGACATTCCTATTTGCGTATGTGTAAAGACTAAATGGCTACTCTACAACAAACTGGTTACATTAATAAGGTCGGTTTTTGTTGCTAATCAAAGCTGAGCAAAAATTTTCGACCAATGAAAACCTCCTTCAACGGCAATTAATATTAACAGTTAATCAATTGCTTTCAGCGATTTTGAATGCGTGAAATATCATCACTTTGTTAGGTAAATGCAGTTACTCTTGACTTCAAGAAGCCTCTTTATAGCAGACCAAAACATTTTACCCAGGAATTCGGAAAAAATGTTGTTTCACAAACCATTTCATGCTCTTAGACAAAGTGGAAAATATTTACTTAATTTCTTTCATCTTCCTCTGTTTGATTAACCACATTTCAACAATCCCAACACTCTTTGTATAAAAGTATTTTATTTCAACCTTTGTTTACATCAAACTATCTTCAATAGTTTCTCTACTTATCGATTTTCTTACCTAAAAAATGGGCTTAGCGTATTTGTTCATACTTTCCTACCTAAATGTTTCCTATTGTGTCAGTATGATTGAAAAGAATCTAAGTACTGAACCCTTTTCCTGAAAGGGGAGAGAGACTCCAAGAGAGAGGGAGACTCCAAGAGAGAGAGAGATTCCAAGAGAGAGAGACTCCAAGAGAGAGGGAGACTCCAAGAGAGAGAGAGAGAGAGAGAGAGAGAGAGAGAGAGAGAGAGAGAGAGAGAGAGAGAGAGAGAGAGAGAGAGAGAGAGAGAGAGAGAGAGAGAGAGAGAGAGAGAGAGAGAGAGAGAGAGAGAGAGAGAGAGAGAGAGAGAGAGAGAGAGAGAGAGAGAGAGAGAGAGAGAGAGAGAGAGAGAGAGAGAGAGAGAGAGAGAGAGAGAGAGAGAGAGAGAGAGAGAGAGAGAGAGAGAGAGAGAGAGAGAGAGAGAGAGAGAGAGAGAGAGAGAGAGAGAGACTCCAAGAGAGAGAGACTCCAAGAGAGAGAGACTCCAAGAGAGAGAGAGACTCCAAGAGAGAGAGAGACTCCAAGAGAGAGAGAGACTCCAAGAGAGAGAGAGACTCCAAGAGAGAGAGAGACTCCAAGAGAGAGAGAGACTCCAAGAGAGAGAGAGACTCCAAGAGAGAGAGAGACTCCAAGAGAGAGGGAAACTCCAAGAAAGAGGGAGAGTGTGAGTGAATCTACTCAATGAGCTATCCTAATACCTAATTTTTTTTCATCAAATGATGTTATATTGGTTTTTTGGTTAGGTATTAACAGATACTTTCACATGGCTTGCATACACAATAACTTCTTGGCAGCATCAGGAAAGACAGAAATTGCATCTTTAGATCTATGGAAGCATTTGTCTAATATGTACAACCTTGAAACGCTGGTACTCATTTTCATTATTTCATTTTATTATTTAGTGATTATTCTGATTTTAGCTGAGTGAACAAATTTTGCACATCATAATGTATCAGGTCATTATGGGGACAATGAATGCTATGATTTGGGGCTGGCTTTCTTGTGGTAATGTGTGTATAACTTATGTAATCTTTCAAAAGCAGCTGAGTCCTAAGCAGGGAAACAGCAGCAGTCCTTTTTGTCTAGCGCGTGCAATTGCACCCACCAGACCTGCACACGCGCAACTGAAATTGCATGTGCTGTTCATCCCACGCGGAAATAGGTGTTTTTGCAGTTTTCTGTTAACGTCAATTTCCCATGCTCTCGTGATTGCTTATCCTTCTAAGTCGCCATTAGCATGTTAAGTGTGATAACCAATTTCCTGTCACAATGCAATTGTTCCCTGAAAGCAGGTGGCTGTTGGAAACAATTTTTATTTGCTTTTGTAACTTTGGAGAGAAATGGCAACTTTTTAAAGATGGCTGCTAAGGGCAGCAAAATTGAGTTATCTACTTTTCAAAAATATGGCAAGTCAGAGATAACTGGTTACAAGACATTAGACAAAAATGGAAAAGTGTTTGTTGATTTTATTTGGTGTAAGCTATGTGCTAAGTACAAAGAAACCATCCTTGGTGACCCAACATTGATTGAATTGAGTTTTGCTCTTGCACAAATTTGAGTGGCTTTTATCTTACTTCCTCTTTCTGCCAATTTTTTCTTGTTCACACTTCAAATTTTCTTACAAGTGTGATCGCACACGCAAATTCACTTATGTGTGCGATTTGCTGCACACACATTATTTTTCTCACGAAAAGGACTGCAGCAGGTACAATTCTAAATTTTTTTACCATGAGTTGAATCTACAACATGTAAAGGGAATACTGTGCCACAAATATAACTATGATATGTAAATTATTATGATAGTGTTGTAATATTGTTGCTCCTGACCAGACATAAAAGGGGTAAAGCTGGTAAGCCTTTTGAATTGGATTTTCTGTTTCAGAATGAATTAGAACCTATGCCATTTCCAAACAGCGAAAGCGAGTTTTGCTTACCAGAGGAGATAACGAATCCAGATGCTGTTTCACAACCATGTTCACCTGCAACATCTACAGAAGATGGGCCTAGTACGTTCCTTTTTATTGTCTCTTTAAAGCTTCACATTTGAAAGTTGTGATAAAGTTGTCAACAGTTATCTCAAGAAAGCGAACACAGGTAATTTTGGGACCTGGTCATCTGGTATCATTGTGTTTACCTCACATGCATTTTCTTAGAGTATGAAATTCTAGGCAGAAAGCAAGCACTACACCAGTAATCCATGCATGCAGTCTAAAATAGACAACTAGAAGCTTATTCAGATATAGTCAATGTGCCAGTGTTAAATATTGACAAAATGATGACCTATACTGCCTATTAAATTTTCATTTGGGACTTTGATCTAAAGATATTCCAAATATCATTGCAGCGTCTCAACGACCAACCAATCTTGCAGTTACAAACTTAATGATGTCAGCATCAACGCTTGAAAATGTTCCATCTCCAAAGCGGAAAAGAAGGGGACAGTTCTTCTCCTCATCAAACCCTTCATCTCCTGCTCCAGGGACTCCGGGGTCAAAGCGAAGACGTTGAATGCAATGAGCAGCCAATGCCAAGATGTAATTAAAGGAGCTGTTTGCATCATAATGTTTCTTTCTAACAATGAGCAACCCAAAGCATAATCACTTTGTAAATGACTGTGTTACCTCACCAGTTTTGAAGCTGTTCATCAAAAGGAACTAGTTATTCTGTAAGGGTCAACATCTCATAGTGGGAGCAAAGCTTAGGAAATACAGTTCTTTGATGAAAGGAAGGATCAACAGAAGAACTCACTGAATATATGTAAATTTGCCAGCTGTATTTATAGATGTGTCCTTTTCCAATTTTTAACACTTTCGATTATAGATAGTATTAATATCAGAGATTTCCAGTTTGAAACAATAAGAAATTGTCGAGCAGACCTTAAGTGTAGAAGCATTTTCAACTGAAATTTCTTATTATTCTCTGGGCGTACAAGACACAGTTAACACCTAACATTTTCAATGTAAAACAAATTTTGATCACTCCTATCTTATCAATTGTATATTTTCTGGTTTCCTATTCTTTTCCAAAGCAGCCTCTTGCAAAAAAATGGAAAAACATCGATTTGACTCAAGTGCTTGCGCATTTTCCACTGAAATTTATCATTGTTCTTTTGGTGTTTAAAGCATTTTCTTGTACCTAATATTTATAGAAGAGCTTAAATGTAAAATTTCCCGTTTTGTTCCAGAAAAAGATGTACCAAGATGCTAAATTCATGCACATTTGTTTTGTTTGACATCACTGTTTGATCATACACATATATGCATAGAATAAAAGAATTCACACTAAGATTTTAGCAGGATTTGCAATATGAAGTGCTAAGAGAAATGTTCAGAACTTTTAAAAAGATCCAATGGCCTTGGCAAATATGTTGTAAAAAGGTGATGAATTGAGTTTACAAAAGTCGTCCTAGAGAAATTGAAAGTGCAGCAACGAGAAGCAGGGGTGGTCAGATATATTTTATAGGAAGAGAGGCGAGGTTGCATCGTAGCATTCCAATGGAAGGAAAAACTTAACAACTAAGGGCGTAAACCCTTGCTTAGGTTGTTAACGAAATTTTTACCACACAGTAAATCTAATAAGATGCTGGCCGCTTGAAAAGACCCAGCTGGGTTTCGCCCCTGGGCGTGAGAAGAGCAATACTTGAAACAGGTTTACTAGATTTAAATGCACAAATACCACTCATCGTTGCCACGTCACTGAAGGCTAGGGTTTCTTTCTTGACATGTCTACTACATACATTGCATCGCTCGTTCCAGTATCTCCCAAAAATGCCCACTATGCAGTAAATGGGTACCAGGCGTATAGCTAGGGGTAAAAAAGGTACCGGCCATCTTAGCTCTATTTGGGGCAGCACAGATTTTTACTCGCTGGGACCGTGCTCTGGAACACTGGTATTGAGCATAGGACTCAACATTACTTTAATCATTAAACGACGTGGCAGATGCATACATGGAAGGCCCTAAAGGCTAGGCCTACAACCGCTTCGGCTTCGTTATCGATAGAGATCCTCCATGTATAAGAGATTTGAAATGAAAATGAAACCTCACTCTGCCCCCCACTTTCGTTTCCTCCGCCACTTTGGAAATCCGTGGTTATCAACAGAAGCACTTGCTTGGACGTCAAATTAATGCCTATGCAAGTTACAGTCGCTTTTTGTATACCATCAAATTACACGAATTTCTTTTACATGGAAAGCTATGCGTGGATAGAAAATCGCCTCATGGTAGCATTTTCAGTGGTGCTGCCTGAAAATTCAGGGAAAATTAAAGATGCATTGAAATTATTGGTAAGACAATTAAAATTGTCGACGATGTTCAGTCGATGTTTGGCTTGAGAACATACACCGTTCCATCTTCGCTGCCAGCTACAACGATGTTCGACGTCGGTGACACGTCAATGCTCCGTAAAGGATCTAACGAAAAATAAAAAAGATGGTAGAGGCGACAATGATTTTATGAAAATGAAACGGAAAACAAAATAAAATCATCCGGCATCGGTGAGCCTTGAATGAATCTTTTCATCGTATACTTTAAATGATGCCAATACAAATCTCGCTAAAAATTAAACTTTAAGATAACATTATAAGGGGGGGGGGAAAGAAAATAGGTAAATATATGTATTGATAAGGAAGGAGTTCTGGGTTCGATCATGATTGATTTCTGTAGCAGAAGATGTAATAAGTGGTGCGGATTATGATGGATGAGATTTTGGCTATGATGTATAACAATAATAATAAAGATCGCTCTGCTAGGATCCACCCCTGTCCTTCGGAAAGTTTTGTCTATTAAATAGAAAATGACTACCCGTTAGAGCCCTAGAATTTGGATTCGATCCGGCGCTAATGGCAAATGGCAAAGAAGAAAATGAAGCAAAAAAAACTTAGAGATGACAATAACAGTAATGATAATAATATCGATATTTCAACACGATGAAAAGCTTCAACAGAAATATTGCTGGTTTCACTGTATGTACTGTATAAAAGAAAAGACACATCCAATTTACAAAAAAATAAATCCCTGCCATAAGCAAAGAAAAAACAGTCCACGTTTCATCGCGATTCCGAATGCATTTGACTGAACGTGGAGTCACAGAGACCTTGAGTTTCATATTGATACCTTCGGTATGATGTCTTCCTCATCGGCAAGAAACTGTTACACTTCTCATGAAATAAACTCAAAATGGAGGAACATAGTTCTAGGGGATATTATTTCTATCAAGATTAGCGAAGTTTATCCACCCAACGTCAATTTAACCCCAATAAGTGAAACATGAGAGCAGATATTTCCGAGTCTGTATGTCAGAGACTTCTAATTGTCATCCTATCACTCCACGTCGAATTGGTTTTGAGAAATGACGACTTACGTTGACTAAGATTGATTTTGCTGACACGTTCCATGCTCATCAGATCCCAAACAGCGATGTCACCCGACTGGCCACAGGCTACGACTAATCTACCATCCGATGAAGCGCACCTAGTGAACGAACAAAAAGACTCAGTGAATGATTGAGAATCATTTCACGAGGTTATATGATACTGATTCTTTCATGTAGACATGCCTGAAAATCTTGCGTCAAGGAACGAGAAACTAACACTTATTGATCATCACATTTGAACATTAAAAACTTCAACACGTTTTACTAGTTATGATTCGCATAATTCACTAAAGCTTTAAAGGCTATTCCCTCTCATTCTTTTCTTTTTAATGAGTTATGCTGAGAAAAGGCCGTGGCGACCTATACAAAGCGCCAACAAAGGAAGAAAGCGAAAAGCTAAGAGGAGAGGGATATCAGATCAAGTTTATTGACTTTAGATTTGAAAGATGGCAATTTATAGGATTCGGGAAAGCAAGGAGGCAAGATTTCCATAAATTGCATGTTCTAGGGGTGAATAATGATATGTGGGATAAAGTTCGTGGATTAGGCAGTGAAACTTGGAAAGAGTGTGAATGAGCTGTTGTCTTTATTGCTGCTCGGCAGTGAAAGCTACCACCTCAGATAAACAGATCGATCAACTCCTTCCATTTGCATCGAATTGATTTTCAAAGTCTTGACATCATTTTTTAAGGTACTCTCCAGAGAGGCTGTTTCTTCCACGTTTTCTGATTTATACTTCATTGAGTCCTTGTTTATCATTCCTTGCATTCCCTTTTTAGTGAGTTGTGTTGGGAAAAGGTCCTGGTGGCCTACACCAAGCCCCAAAAGAGAAGAAAATGAAAAGTGAAAGGCTAAGGGGGGAGGGAGATCAGATCAAGCTAGTTGAGTTTAGATTTGAAAGAAGGCAAGTAATAAGAGTCAGGAAAGCAAGAAGAAGGCAAGACGTTCCATAAATTGCAATTTCTAGGGATGAATGGTGATTTGTGGGATAGAGGTGTGAGCGAATGCAGTGCATCCGAGCATGGGCAGCCTCTTTTTGACCTACAAGTCGTCAGAAATGTTTGAAATGTTCGAGATATAAAACTCGCATATTACACGTTAACATCATCTTCGTCCCCTTCCCTTCATATCATGCAAATTTCATCAGTCAGAACAAACAACATGTCCCTCGTGAAAATGAAAAAAGCAGTTAACAAAAACGACCATGGCATCTCCGCAAACTCCACGTGGAAACATTTCGCTACTTTGTTGAAGTCAATTAATCTGGTGTAATCGAAAGAAATTCGCGCAATTAATGCATTGAATCATGGCAATATAACTAAAAAGACATTACTTGATCAGTTCTCCGCTGTCTTTTAACAATATCTCTAAGCCTGTATCCACATCGATGACTTTCATGAAATGATCCTCGCTACAACTCAAAACCCTTTGGCCATCTAGAAATAACAGGTTAACATATAATACAAGACTAATGACAAGCTTTCTCTTTTCTACGCAGTCTCTCCGGAAAGCGGACTAAACGACACCGCGCTGAAACGTCTCCGTGGTGCGGAAGATTAGCGCGTTCGGCTCCTAACCGAAAGGTTAGTGGTTCGAGCCCACGCGGAGACAAGATTCGTTTGGCTGAACGCCTTATACGGTTCCGATCAGAAGTTTGAAGCAGAGATCGGCCTAGTGCTGTCAGACGCCGGATGGACGACAAATTGGAGGCCTCACTAGGAAATCATCGAGCCGTTCTTCGAAAGGAACCCTAATCTAATGTTACAATACATGTAGGGGGCCTCATTCGGATCTTTATCATAAGCTAATAAAGATGGCTAGAAACTGTGCCAACCAATTTAAATTGAATTGATCGAAAAAGAGAACAACGTATATCGGTCAGTGTCCTGGCTATTGACATCGATGTAAACATAATGCAGCAAAGTCATGAAGGCTAAAGGTGATGATCATCTCTCAACAATCTTCTCCTCGTGCATCAACCCTGTTAGTGCTTCAACCGGAAAAAGCTTCGGTTAAATGATGAAATCTGAGTTGATAGAGGAGACTCCAAATACTCCTTGAAAATTGGAAAAGTCAACTTTCGCCGAACACATGCGATTTCAGATCATGAATTTTCACAGGACAAGGCCTTACCTGAGCTGAAGCCAACTTTACTCACAACATCTTGATGGTCTGTGGAATATGGAATCAGAAGTTATTCATGGCAGGTTTTTATGCAAAACTTCTGAATCAGGAAACATTTCATAGATGATCACTAAGTGAAAAACGATCAGACAACTGTATGAAATAGTGTCTTAGTATATCATCAAATGGACGATAACTCAAACAAAACATTAATAAAATACAGGTGGATAAAAAATACGCCAACTTGAAATACTCAAATAATCGATCAATCAGTTTACTTATCAATTAGTCAGTCAATCAATCAATCAATCGATCAATCAATCAGTCGATCAATCAATCAGTCGATCAATCGATTAGTCAATTAATCAATCGGTTGATCAATCGATCAGTCGATCAATGAATCATTCGATCAATCAATCAGTCATCAATCAATAAATCAACCAATCAATAGGCTACCAATCAATGAATCTTCTCATCAATCAATTAACTTAGAACCAGTCTTTCAACTAACCAAACAATGCACTAAACGACGAATTACAAAATATAAAAGCACTGCGATTGACTCCCTAAGTCATACAAAGGATAAAAACAGCAGAAGCAGTAGAAAAATGGCAAAAATACAGTCAGGAGAATGTCGCATATATTGAAAGAGCGAAACAGGAAAAACTTACTCCAGTGTTGACTCATCAACGTCATTGATTCCAGATTCCATATGAAAATATAGCCTAAAAGAAAATACCATGTCGTTATTTACTTAAAAAGAAGAGCAAGAAGCAACAAGAAGCTTCGACGGCATCGTGAAAACTACTTTTGAAGAAGATGGGAAGCAAACGTTGATGTAAAAATGCAAATTTCAGTCCGATACTCGAAACAAGCGTCGAGGCAGACATTGTTAGAGAGGTACCATCATGAGCCAGGGAATTGTGAGGTAGGACGGTCAGCTGTTAACCCCTAGCTTTGCGCGAGGTACCTATTTACTGACGGGTGGACAAAGAGATACAGTAGGGAGGAAAACGTGCACGAAGACATCTCGAGCCTATAGAAAAAATGACCCAATTAGATGTAAAAAAAGCTGGGTTTGTCTACAACCGTCTGTCCAATATTAAATTTACTGTTAAAAATATCATTTAGCATCACAGCAAAAAGAAACTATCGACGAATGATAAAAAGATAAAGAAAGTGTAGAAATAAATTATCTAACTAAGCAGTAAATTTGTCTTCTCACAAATGCAGTCAAATGACCTACCATCTCTTGCTCCGGATACCAGATATTTTTCATCATCTTTGAGGTACAAATCAACAGCAGTTACCTGGATGAAGATCAATGAAATAAGATCAGAAAAATTTGACAACCCATAAATACAATGCAGCACGAGACAGGACTAGTTCAAGTTGAGATAAACAAGCCGCTAATATGTTTACCTCTGTGTCGTGATCAAGTTCCCCCTACAAAAGAGGTTTCAATATTAGTTGACAGAGATTAAACTTAGCGTCTAATTAAGCAACTTTCACATTGATAAATTCACATAAAAAAATCGGATTCGCTTGTGGATGAATTGACGATGCACAAGAGAAACGTAGCTGTGAAACAAGCGATGGCGGTATGCTGTTTCACTTAAAAGTACAAGTATTAGAAAAGATCCTGCCGGCAAGGAAACTGCTTATGAATATCAACATCATCGTTAAATGAGCTCGGAGAAATGTATTACGGGATGTCATTCGGGAACAGTCTAAAAATTCAAAAGCAAGCACTATATTACAAGTAAATATGGAAGTATAAATAACTATATGTATATAGGTGCAGACACATATATATGTAAATATATCTAAACATATATATCACGAGTTCCAAATGCTTATGACGAACTCTAAAAATCCAAAACGTACTTGAAGCTCAGGGGGCCCTCTCTTTTTCATGAAATGCTTAGGATCGAAGCTCCATATCTGCCAAACAAGAACATGGAATAGTATAATTGACGACGCTGATTATTGATGATAACCATTGGTGATAATTTTGAAGATAATGATTAATGATGAATAGTGATGAAGATAAATGATAATTGATGATTGATGATTTTTGATGATTGATGACGCTGATCATTGATGATAACCATTGGTGATAATTTGGAGGATAATGACTTATGATGACTTATGATGATGACATTTGACAATTGATGATTGATGATTTTTGATGATTGATGACGCTGATGATTGATGATAACCATTGGTGATGATTTGGAGGATAATGATTGATAATGACTGATGATGATGACATTTGACAATTGATGATTGATGATTTTTGATGATTGATGACGCTGATGATTGATGATAACCATTGGTGATGATTTGGAGGATAATGATTTATGATGACTGATGATGATGACATTTGATAACTGATGATTGCTGATTTTTGATGATCGATGATTTTTGATGATTCATGACGCTGATGATTGACGATGATGGTAATCAATGATTGATGATGATGACATCATGAAGATGATTGATGAGAACGATGATTTTGTAGAATTGATGATGATTGAGGATTCTTAATAAGTGGTGGTGATGATTATGATGCTGAAAATTTTGATGATGATGATTTTTGATAACTGATTATGATTATTATGACGATGATACAAATTTGGATAGAGGACATGAATCATTTAGGAAGCCATCGCTGATCGAGGTTCGCCTTGTCAACAACGATGTCAACTGGAACTCTTTACATAATTCTGGTGTACTATTTTTCAATCAAAGCAAGTGATGAATAAATTACATTCGTTATAGCATAAGAATGACTCAATTTAACTGAAACAGGCTTTAAGGCATTTTTCATAATAGCAAAACTGAAATAGACAGCATAAATGCCACAAATTAGAAAACAAGATCAATGTTGTTTTTGGAAAACTGACATTGCTCACTGCTTTTCTAAACCAAATTTCAACGATTTACAGAGTGGTAAAATATGCCTTTTTAGTGTTGAGTTAGAACAGGAACGAAGTATCTCTGCATGTCCTTAGAAGAGACAACAGTTACTACAAACGGGGCGAAATTTTCTGAATCCTCTCACAAATGATGAAATATCCATAGTATTGACCGCTGAATTATGTGGCAGCCAAGAGGTGACAAAGAAAGATCCTAGAGCCATGCACGAAAACGTTGAGGCCCCTACGGAATGCTGGAGTTGGAGGAACCTTGCTCGTAAGGTACCATGATGAACTATAGCAATGTGAGGTAGAGTGGTAAATTCCTTCCCCCATCACACTGTATCGCAGACTCTACATCTGGTCGACCCTCCACGTAACAGAAATTTGCATTAATCACAATCTCACCTTCCTCCGATGCTTGAAAAGAGGCACTTTCTAACAATCAAGTAATCAAATAACTGGCCTCACTGAGAAAATGGCATAGGGATAAAAGAAGGAAGTTTTAGATAGTTTGACGATACAGAGAAGGCATCCTTGGTCCCCTGAAAAACTGAAAGAATCCTTTGATGCGAAAAATTCACACTAAATGGGCAAGTAGCGTAAGAACAGAAAGTAGACCTATTCACCTTGAAGCCCTAGAAACACTGCTAGGTGTCACAGGAAAGGCAAAGAGTATTAAAAAAGGATCCTTTGAAAAGTGAGTAGGTGAGTAGGTAAGTATTCTTTAATACCTTAACAGTAGAATCCCATGAAGCTGTTGCTAAGACATTATTTTTCCAGCACATGGCGGATACTGCAATGAGAGAACAGTCTATGTATTGCATGTTTCCATTTCTTGTGAAAGAATTTCCCTGGTCCATTGTAGACATTACGGGATAGACTCTCACTATTCATAAATTTCGACGTTAGGCCACTCCAACTAAATCTGACAATTTGTTGCCTTGAATGAAAGAACATTTAGCTAATTAGCAGTAGTCAGTAATACTCCTACCTAGTTTTCGTTCGGTAGTTTGACGAAGTAACGAAACCAGGTAACAGCTGGCTTAAAATTATATCAAAATGCCTCCTAGCAATTGGAATTACCTGCATCATCATGTATACATTTTTCTGAAATAGCTCTTCCATACTCAACAGAGTAAACGTATCTATGAAACAGTGAACAGTTATTTTTTTACGAAAAGATAAGACGCAACTGCGAAACAGTTAGTTGCAAAATCAAAATTGATGGTCACTTTCGACAAAATTCGAACACAATGACATGAAACTACTCTGATAGACTATAATCTTATGATACTAAAAGACATACATTCATCTTCGCGATCCTCGAAGTTCATCACATAAATAACAATAATAGTGTGTCCAATTTGATTGTGAAACTCGTAAGTCCTTCAACGAAGGCAATCTGAATAAGCAGCATGCAAAGTTTATATTCAATAAAATCACCCGGATCATGAATACGGTGACGAGGGTAGGATCAACAACTTTGCGTACGTACAAATTATTATCCCAAGAGCCAACCAGTACTAAATCAGATTCTGGCATCACAACGCAGCAAGAAAGAGCCTGTATGTGGTAAAACAGATTAAAAATAGATAAGAACATACCGATTTTATTCATCAAGATATATATATATATATATATATATATATATATATATATATATATATATATATATTACATAGAGGGTGCTGTCATAAATATACATATACAAAAATATATATATATATATATTTATGTATATATATATGAACGAAAAAGAAAGACGATCAGGAATTAATTCTCCATAGTATTTCATCTCAATTCTCGACTACTTTCGAAAACCGTGCCATCATCAGTAGAATTTATACCACAGTGTAGCCTGATGAGTCCACTTGAACGGACGAGACTAGTTGCAGCTTATTTTCTAGAGCAAGCAGTGTAATTGTGTTTGACTAAAATTAGTAAAAGAATATACGATAGATGCAGATATTTAGCATACTATATTCAGTTTCATGTACAAACCAGAGAAAAGGTTGGGAATGTATAATAGGGGAATGGGTTTCAGAAATCCAACTGCAACTCATGCTCTGAAAAGTCAAAAACCGAGAAACAACACGGAATTTTTTCTAGAAAGTCGATTTCTTAAAATAATCTGTGATGCATACTCGATTTCAAGCTTGGTAAAAAAACTGGGCCAAGTCTCCGAGTTTCTTAAAAAAAGTGAATCTTTATGAAGTTTCTTCCCATTGATTTTCTCTAGAATAATGTGCTGAAAGTATTTTTGCCGTTGAGCCATGGAAGTATGGAACCAGCAACCCTGCATTGTGATACCCCATGCTCGAGCACTACACAGCGGTACAACTAATGGGGTCCCTTGTTGACATAAGAAGGGCAGACAATTAAGGAAGTGAAAGCAGGTATGATATTTTACCATTCGTGATAAATTCATTCCGCGAAGTTGAGTGCCATCTTCCAAGCTATTCATCTTTAATTGAGTGTCTAAAATGAAAACATTATCAGTTCAGGCAAGGACTTTCTACAGTTTCATCCAAGCATTAAAACTGCAGCATGTCTTGCCTTGAATCACACTGTCACCTTGATAAATGAAGCATCTTTCTCCTGTAACTTACCCACTGCAATTACCAAATGCTCCTACTTATCCTCTTCCAATTCTTGTATTGTTTGCGAGCTCTTAAGTGATGTCAAGGCCAGTGTGACTATTGAAGCTTCCAGTAGGAATTTAAGATATGCTTGCTAGTTCAGTTCGATTTTGGAGGAATGTAGCAAGTGCTGTTGGTGACTTTGGTGTCGGGATAGCTCAGAGATCTCTACGCATTCATCCTATGATCAGTGGTTTGAATCCACCCTCAGCTCAACTTGCACTTTGAATGAGAAGAGCTGCTAGCTTTCTGTATTTCCAGGCGCAGGAATCACGAGGTGTGGCCACATTGAGAGGAAGGACTTGGAAACTGCTCGCTAAGCAAAAAGCTTCTCAGTGTCCACTACACATCCATATTATTTAGATGTATATGTTTCGTTATTGGCTTTAACAGATTTTCGAAACTGTCAACTACCATTGTTATGGGGAATTTGGTGGTAGTGTCAGACTACATCCAAAGATTACAGCACACGCAAAAGTGAAATGGTCAAAATCACGAAAGCAAACACAGCCAGACGTCATTGACTTCCCTAGCATGTCTCAAAATGCAGGGTCCATTGTGTAGGATTCTTTCGGCTAATTTCATGTCAAATGATGCACTGAAGGGTGCCACATGAACAATATTCATGTGCATTCATTGCGCAAGTATCAGTAGGAAATATTTATTACCTTGAGAGACAGAAAAGAAGCGACTTTCATCTCCAGAGACCGCTACACCCAGAACAGCACTGGAAAAAGAACTCAAGATAAATAAAGGAAGACAAAGAAAACAAAGGAAACAGATAAATGACATAAAAAGAAAGATTTAATTTATACTATAATCAAGCACCTTGTTAGGGAGATACCTCACCAAACTCAATGTGTGATCAGCACAGCTCCCTCAATCAAAGTTGTACGATCAATCCTTTAGGGGCTGCTGGTATGTGGCGTTACATTTCAGCCAAACGAACGTGCCTCGTCTAGCAGACTGGGAAAACTTCATCGGAGTGCATAGCCTGTGCACAGGGCATACATGCGGGAAGATGCTTGTTGGCTACCATGATCCCCGACCTTCAATACTGGGACGGGCGTAGAGGGACGCGAGGCGAGGTCTAGCGAAAAAAAATAGGAGATGGATTCCCTTGATGTTTGGACACTTTTTTTTAATGAGCTATGTCGGAAAAGACCATGGTGCCCTATACAAAGCCCCAACAAAAGAAAAAAGAAGAAAGCGAAAGGCGAAGAGGAGAGAGAGATCAGATCAACTTTATTGATCTTAGATTTGAAAGATGGCAAGTTGTAAGATTCAGGGAAGCAATAAGAAGGCAAGACGTTCCATAGATTGCATGTTCAAGGGATGAATGATGCTTTTCGGGATGAAGTTCGATAATTAGGCAGTGAAACATGGAAAGGATGTGAATGAGTTGAGCAAAGGCATATTAGGCCACTCCAACGGAACCCCTTTAAAAAACATTTATGATCAATTAAAGTCTTACTCCTTGTGGCTCTTGAAAGAATAAACTTCCTTTAACTCGGTGAAGTTGAGCCATCCGTCTTCCTCTTGCTTCCCTGCTAAGGATTTCACCTCTTCCACTAAGCAAAAATCGTAAAAAGCGCTAACAAAGATAATCAGTTGATCATGTGAGATCATATATCATGTTAGTTTATCATAAGTTGATCACCAACTGATCTTCAATTGATCATCAGTTGACTATCAGTCAATCGTCGAAGACTGGTTGTGCCGTCAAGGAATTAAGAGCGGCCATTCTAGTGACACTTGGAGGGAATCACGAGAGGAAATTGGCTTATATTGCTGACAGAGTAACCATATGACAGGCATGTTTGTGTTACCTAGATCTATGAGAGAATTTAAAGCTCCACAGAGACGAATGACCTGTAGAACATTTAAAACATTGATCAAATATGAATTTTAGCTTCATTTAAAGTTCTAGAGCTACTTCTTCTGAATCGCCATTTGAAATCAACCCTTTGCGTTAAGAGACTGGATTTATATAAGGAACATATCGCATGCTTAGATTTCTGCTAAATGAGGTCATCCCGTATCTCCAGCATGAATTTGCTCCTTGGATCGCAATACCAAACATTAGAAATTGCTCGTCGCTATTCTTAGATTATTTTCGACATGTGAGGAATTTAATCTGATACGTATCAGAGAAGGCAATTGTTCTTAAGTTGCGTGGGGCCTACTTTATCAAGCAATCCTTTTTCGGCACGAAAACTTATCAATGGCACTGAGTAGGGCATGAAGTGCTGCTGATGACAATGAAAGATGCCTTACTTCAATCCGATAGAAAAGGCATTTCATCTGGAAGCATCAACAGATACCGGCATAAAAACAATGAAACAAAAGCTCTAAATCTCACAGTCGACTTGAATAACAGGAATGTCTTCGTCTAAGTCATAAATGGACCCAATTTCAGTCTCTTGCAATTCTTCGGGAGGTTGCAGCGGGAGAGGAACACTCTGGGCCTATGAAAATTGAGGTTCAAATATATGGGAATAAAAAATAACGACCTTGGCTTCAATTTCAACATTATATAATTTAAACCGATACTAAAAATGTAAGATTTGGCAAGCACCTTGAAAGGGATGTACCATCCTGGTCCACAGCGTTGTGAGGCAGAGAAGCCAGTGCCTGTCCCCGCTACCCTTCATGTCAACCGCTATGCAAGGTACCCAGTTGACCAGACTGACTTGTTGATCCAGGTCGACTGGACAGATAAAGGGCATCAAGGAATACGCAAGAGTGTGCGACCAGACCCGGCACATTCATTACACCAGGCGTGTGCTCCAACCAATGTACGAGGTAACATTATATACCACTTGGATATTACCAGCTCTATGGAGCTTCCTCTGACACTCCATGTACTAACCTCAACTTTGCATAGAAAGAGCTTCTAAGAGTTCGATCGCACAGTCCCAGAACTCCATTGTCTCTTTAGAATGGTCTATACAAAAATCAGCAAAGCTCATTCCAAGGGAGACAATACGACGGTTGGCAAAAAAATGTGCTACCTTTCGATGTGGGTGTGGTTGGGTGAAAAGTTGCTTCGGTGTTTGTCCGAACTCAAGAATTTGCTGCTTCAGAGATTCTCTTTCATTTGGGTTGTTGATACTGAAATGAAAATGGATCTGGGGTAAGACAAGCGAGAAAATATAAAGCGGCGATTGCAAGCTGTCGTTTGCGATCATCACATGATATTTTTCAATCATCAGTTAAGAATGTCATGAAAACAACTTTCAACTTTTAACAGCAAAATGGAAACATAACCTGGTGGTTCAGATCGTCTTTGCGCATGGCACTCAACAGAGTATAAAATAAATATAAAAGAGATAAATAAATATAGTACAGAATATAAACTCTTGTTTCCACTATTCCGTGGAATATTCAACTTTTACATCTAAACATATAAGACATTTCCACAGTCTGCATTCAGACGTTTTCTAAGTGTAAGGAAAAGCACTTACTTGTCTAAATTCACAGCACCTTCGTAAGTGAGGTAATAAAAGACTAGAAAAGAGAGAAAAATTGCAATGCTGAATCAATGCTGAAAGTCGAATGCTTCTTAAATAGATGAAGGGGCTCATATCATGTCATGGGATAAAGGATAATAGATTGTAACAGATAACTATCTATCTATGGCTATCTATGGCTATCTATCTATGGCTATCTATCTATGGCTATTTATGGCTATCTATCTATAGCTATCTATGGCTATCTATGGCTATCTATGGCTATCTATGGCTATCTATGGCTATCTATGGCTATCTATGGCTATCTATGGCTATCTATGGCTATCTATGGCTATCTATGGCTATCTATGGCTATCCATGGCTATCTATGGCTATCTATGGCTATCCATGGCTATCTATGGCTATCTATGGCTATCTATGGCTATCTATCTATCTATCTATCTATCTATCTATCTATCTATCTATCTATCTATCTATCTATCTATCTATCTATCCATCTATCTATCTATCTATCTATCTATCTATCTATCTATCTATCTATCTATCTATCTATCTATCTATCTATCTATCTATCTATCTATCTATCTATCTATCTTTATATCTATCTATGGCTATCTATGGCTATCTATGGCTATCTATGGCTATCTATGGCTATCTATGGCTATCTATGGCTATCTATGGCTATCTATGGCTATCTATGGCTATCTATGGCTATCTATGGCTATCTATGGCTATCTATCTATCTATCTATCTATCTATCTATCTATCTATCTATCTATCTATCTATCTATCTATCTATCTATCTATCTATCTATCTATCTATCTATCTATCTATCTATCTATCTATCTATCTATCTTTATATCTATCTATGGCTATCTATGGCTATCTATGGCTATCTATGGCTATCTATGGCTATCCGTGTACTTCTCTGATTTTGTTTGATTTGCTGCTAGTTCAATGCTTCTGTCGTTCTTTTAAATCATACCATGTTTACAATGCTGGTCTACCTTTTGAGGAGTGGATGAACGTATTAAACGTCCTCTCGCGTTGAAAATTTTCATTATAAGTATATTTCAACTAAAATTCATCCCAAGAAAATGCAATTTATGGAAAATCTTGCCTCTTCTTGCTTCCTGAATCTTACAACTTGACATCTTTCAACTCCAAGATCAATAAACTTGATATGATCTCTCTCTCCATTTAGCCTTTTGCTTTCTTCTTCCTTCCTTTGTTGGGGCTTTGTATAGGCCACCATGGCCTTTCCCCAACATAACTCACTAAAAAAATAAAAGCTATAAGTCAATACGAAGCTTACCGTTGTCAGCTTTCCATGCTTCTTCGCCGTGTTGCTTGTAACCAAAAATTAGATCGATCCAGTGGTGAATATTTTCAGATACGTGAGAGCTCTCTAAAGCTTCGCGGCATTTCTTGATAAAATCTTGAGCATCTATAAGAAAAATTTACAATTCTACCTAGATGTCAAAGGTAGAAATTTGGATAATGAGAAGCTTTTTGCTTATCGAGCAGTGTCCAGGTCCTTCCTCTCGCTGTGAACACACCTCGTGACTCCTACGTCTGGAAATACAGAGAGCTGGCGACTCTCCTCACTCTAAGTTAAAGTTTAGCTGAGATAGGGCGTCGAACCACTGACCATAAGATCTATGCGCAAGAATCTTACCATTGAGCTATCCTGACGGTTAGGGTTCGGGCAAGGTTTGACGAAACGGCTAAGGGTACTGGCACATTCAGGATTAGGGTTAGGGTTACTTTTACGTTGGGGCATGGGGTAGAATAGGGGCATGGATATCATGATATTTCATATGATAATGATAGACCTTCATTAATACATAAATAAGGAATAGCTCTAAGGGGGAATTTGCTCCAACATTGAGTTGCATGGCATGGCAACGAACCGACAGGGCTAGTGCTAGGGTTAAGATTGGTTTCAGGTTCGTCAAGAGGTCACAGCAAGGGGCCAGATGTGCTGCTAGGGTTAAGATTGGCTTCAGGTTTGTCAAGAGGTCACAGCAAGGGGCCAGATGTGCTGCTAGGGTTAAGATTGGCTTCAGGTTCGTCAAGAGGTCACAGCAAGGGGCCAGATGTGCTGCTAGGGTTAAGATTGGCTTCAGGTTTGTCAAGAGGTCACAGCAAGGGGCCAGATGTGCTGCTAGGGTTAAGATTGGCTTCAGGTTCATCAAGAGGTCACAGCAAGGGGCCAGATGTGCTGCTAGGGTTAAGATTGGCTTCAGGTTCATCAAGAGGTCACAGCAAGGGGCCAGATGTGCTGCTAGGGTTAAGATTGGCTTCAGGTTCATCAAGAGGTCACAGCAAGGGGGCAGATGTGCTGCTAGGGTTAAGATTGGCTTCAGGTTCGTCAAAAGGTCACAGCAAGGGACCAGATGTGCTGCTAGGGTTAAGATTGGCTTCAGGTTCGGGTATGGGTGAAGCAAGAGACTGGGGTAGGGTTGAGGTTACAGTTCGGTTCAGGATCGAACTGTCGTGGGTACTCCTTTTACAATGGTTTCTTCAAGGCGATTATGTCGTTAAAAATGTTCTAGAGTCATACAGCGACATAGTATGATCAAACTTCTTCTCAAATGTGCGATTACAAACCATTTGCCCACGCAGGCAGCTCCACGTGGTTGACTCTAGTTCCATCTTGCTTAATGCCGAGATTCAAATTAGCGCCATTTTCCAGGAAATGTCCATCCGAATCGTAGAATTCCGGAATGACCTGCGAGATACAAATCGTTGCTTTGATGTAAAAAACGTCGATATTTGACAGAAAGGGGCAAAGATAATGACGACCAACTGAAGGTACACTCGTCCCACGCTCATCAGAGTAGGAAACGTCTAATAATGGCCGAAATCAGACTTTGAAATTATACCCAGATGCGGACCAAACGTGAAACCCCATGGGAGGAGCGGTTCGAAATGATTGGTCTAAGCAGGTAGTCGATGAATTGCTTCAGCCGCTTACTTCCACGTGTCTTAACTTGCATGTGGGTATATCCATAATCTTATTTCGACGATTATCGGGTGTTTAACACCTTGGTGAGTTTCGTGCGCAGAAGCCCTTCAGTGCAAAGGTATTCTAAGAAACCTGCAATATCAAAACCAGAAACCTTCCTTTTGAATAAAGTTACAGTAGATACTAGTATCCATTCAACCTCTCAATAAGTTTAACTTTTTAATCAAGAGGTATAGCTAGACAACTTGGTACTAGGATGAAGCCTTTATGTCTTATCTCATGTATAGACTGCCCTGTTTTGATGAAGCATTTTTTAATCATCTTTTCCTTAATAAGAATCCTGTATAAACAACATCCATAGACTGCACTGTTTTGATGAAGCATTTTTTTATCATCTTTTCCTTAAGAAGAATCCTGTTTAAACATCATCCATAAACTGCACTGTTTTGATGAAGCATTTTTTTATCATCTTTTCCTTTAGAAGAATCCCGTTCAAACATCATCCATAGACTGCATCGCTTATCTGTTTTGAAACGAAGACTGATGCGGCTTGATATCTCTTCTATTGCTGTAGCGGTTCATTCTGAGGGAGATCCTAGGAAGGCACCGTCAGCTTATGATTCAGGCCGCTCTGTGTTCATAACAAGCAAGCAGTTCGTAAGTCTCACACGAATCACTTACGAGATTATCCTTACTAAAAAGAAGAAAGATTTCCTTTATTTCATAAATTTGTTGTGCAGATGAGAGACGAAGGAGTAAGAATCATAAAGAGAGCTCCACCTGATATCGATAGGGTGAAAATCTGAGTATGTCAGTAACTTGATTGAGACCAGCGTCACGAAGAAAACTGTTGCAGGGGCAGCATTCTAAGCTAAGGCTTGGGAAATAGGGTGGCCAGTTCTTTTTTTCACAACATGTCCCCCTAGCTGGCGCTAGCACTAGCTGCCCGTTCACTGCTGGGTGGAAAGATAGAATGCATACAGAAACGGGAACCAGGGGGGTTCTAGCAAGGAATATTCAGCGAAAATTCACGAGCTGTAATCTATTTGGCTAACACATCAGCGAGACACTGCATGAACAGGTTGCAAAGTTCAAGCCTAGATGATTACGCACGAATGCTCTTGAATCAAATACAAAAATCTCAACCTCTTTAAAATCAGAATGACCAGTGCAACAATTATTCCAACACGATGAAATACTAAAAGAAAAAAGGGAGAAGACCACGTTAAGCGTAAATCTATAGGTTACAAAACGAGTTTGGTTGGAATTCGGAATGCATTTAGTGGCTCGTTCAAATAAGGCCAAACCAAAATGATGAGCAAACATGAATCATGAAGAAGTACAAAAAACAATTGATGCAACAAGGTGAAAATTGCCTTAAAAAAGACAAGTGCCATAAAATAGGTAAAAAGTGCCTTCCTTTCATTACATTTTAATTTAATCTAAAAAGGGAAGCCCTTCAGCCGGAGCTGATTTACAAGGGGTCATCCACTTGAGAACACTAATTAAAATCGATATCAAATTAACTAAATTATAATATTGAATAGATTACGATAACCTAATTGCAAATTAACTAATTAGAAAGCAAAACGCTAAGAGCGTGAAATACAAGTTCATAGTTAATTGAAATAAAAAAAGGAATATAAATAGATACAATCAGTAGAACATTAAAAAATACAAGAGATCTTAAATTGACTCATTAAATCTATTCAGGGACAGAGCTTGTTTGGTAGTGGGAGGAAGGCTATTCCACACTTAAGCCCCTCGGTAAGGAAAATATCTCTGCCCATTAGTGGATTTTCCTCGGCAGTCTTAGAGCAGTCTCAGTATTTCGCAGAGTGTACGAAGCACACTTGGAGTTACGGGTGAAGAGGTCACACAAGTATTGCGGGGCCAGGTTTACAACACAGGTCAGTAATAAAAACTTCTTAAATCATGTAAGAACTAAAATTAACTTGCTGGAATTAGAACATCAAGAGGGAAAACTATACAAAGGATCAAGAGGTAAATGACACAAAGAAAAGGATCAAATGACACAAAGACTGGACAATGATACAAGTAAAATTTCAAGGGGCAAAGATCAAGGCATAAGGGCCAAAGAGCAAGGGACAATGATCAAAGGACGGATAAAGGGACAAAAGACAAACCTGTTGAATAATCGATCTGCTTTATCAAATCTTCCATTTTGCAGGCAAAGCATGTATTCTGGCGCTAAAAGATTGAATTTCATCATCATCTTAGTAAAATTTTACTGTTCACCAGTAACAATGTCAAAATAGGCGCATTATGTTGTCTAAGGTCGCAAGGCACTTTTCCTTACACCAAGATCTTAAGTTACGTCAACATTGAACCAATGTTCTGAAACTAGAAAGCCCATTCATCGAAAATGACGAATTCTAAAAATTGAAGGAATTCTACCAAATGTTTCGCCAGTTCCTGCATAACAAAGTTTTCCATGATTTAATAAGCAAACAAAAATGGGGAAAATACAAACAGATTATGAAAAAATCTAATAATCTGACGAGCGAGAGGCTGTATGAAAAAAGTACCCAGTTATATAATTGATTGGCCACTGACACAGAAATCGACAGAAGGAAGAGCTCGAAATATTATGCTCGAAAAGCAAAGTGCACCTTACCAACACGAACAAGGTAGTACAGGATAAAGCCAGGGGTGGAATAGTGAGATCCATACAAGAACTTCGGTTCAGGCATTGACTCGCTACGAGCCTAAAAAACAAGGTAATAAAACGTAAAATTCGATACTGCAGTGCCTTCGGAATAGAGTGCAGCTGATCGCTAAATCAACAAAGGAAGCGTATCCGCTACTAGATGAATATCAGTATAGTAAAAATGAGCTTAGAGCAGATCCAAATCCTAAATATACTGTTCTTAGTCGATCGATCGATCGGTGTTCCCTCTGACTAAGTGACACGCAGAAATTTGTTGGAAGGAAGGAAATGCCGTCTGGTTTACGTTCCTATTTGAACAGCAAATGATGCAGAAGGAGATCTCATCATAGGAAGGTCTCACAACGCTACTGCAATGCAAGACTTTTTGAAAACAATTACGAAATAGCTTACAGCAATCTGTATTTTTCTAGTGAATTATGTTTAGGAAGGGCTATGGTGGCCTATACAAAGCTCCAACCAGGAAGAAAGAAGAGAGCGAAAGGCTAAGAGGAGAGAGAGTCAAATCAAGTTTATTTATCTTAGATTTGAAAAATGGGAAGTTGTAGGATTCAGGAAAGGAAGTAGAGGGCAACACGCTCCATTCAATGCATGCTCTTGGGATGAATGATGGTTTGCAGGATAGCGTTCTTGGATCGGGTAGTGAAACTTGGAAATGATATACAAGAAGGGCAAATTGGCAGTCACAAAACTGTACACCGATGGTGGAAGAAAGCTAAAACTTTTTAGCAGGACGGGTGTTGATACTTCAACAAGTCTTGTGATAAGGAAATTCAAATACCTTAAGTTGCTGCAGCCGTGATTTGTCAATAGCTCCGATTGGCGTTGAAAGATCTCGAAACGTGTTGGGATCACCCAGGTCTATAACAATAAAAATGAAAATGATACAGGGATTGGAGATTGGATACGATAACTTCATCGATTGAGCACTGAAATTGCAAAAGCTGGTTTTTAAGTGAATTACGTTGGGGAAATGCCATGGACACCTATACAAAGCCCCAATAAAAGAAAGAAGAAAGAGAA
>OZ032118.1:9112064-9149564 GCA_964026355.1 Pseudorhiza aurosa | reverse complement strand
AAGTGCTTTTTGCATTGACCGATTATTCTGTATAGAACATTGGTCTATCATCGTCCTTATTATCATCACCATTGCTCGTCATTTTCATGATTATTGTCTCAAAGCTTAAGCACAAGCAGTTCTTACTGCCGACATATTGCTCATGGGCGGGTTACAACAGGTAGCCCATGGCCAAGATTATGCTAACCCACTCATAACATCATTATCACTACCATCGCTATCATGATCATCAATATTACTATCATTATCATCTTCATCACGATTTCTATCATCATCAATTTCATTACTATTACCATAGTTACCATCATCATCATCATCATTATCATCATCAATGTTACCATGCTGCAGAAATACAACTTGGACCAATCCTGACCTTCTTCCCTATTAGACCCGTCCCATTCTATCGATTTAATATCATTACTATCATCAGTATCATCATCATCACTAATATTTTCTGATATCATTACCATTATCAGTATCATCATTATCACTAATATTTTCTGATATCATTACCATTATCAGTATCATCATTATCACTAATATTTTCTGATATCATTACCATTATCAGTATCATCATTATCACTAATATTTTCTGATATCATTACCATTATCATTATCATCATTATTGCTAATATTTTCTGATATCATTACCATTATCAGTATCATCATTTGTGATCTGATCACTCTGCTTGAATTACATTGGGATTCGTCTAAGAAGAAACTGTTACTAAAATCATGAATAGCTCAATCGAAAACAGAAGGATGCTAATTTTAGCACCCATCCCAATAATAAAATTAGTCTGATGGGAAATATAACCTTTTAACCTAGATCAAAAATCTACTTTGGCAAATCTTCTTACGAGTTCTTCGTCTAAAAATACGGGTAGGAGACATTGAAACCTGAGGTTAATTCGAATGAATAAAACTGGCGACAGGGTGGTCCAGGAGATCGCCACGTACTTAGGACAAATTAAAGTTCTCGAGTAATAGCACCGTGAATTAAAAAGGGATAATCCTCTGAATACATGAGAGATTCAGTCGTTTTTAGAATTGTGTGTGTGTCAGTAATTTCAGATGAATTCTTTGGCAAAAGCACATTCCTCGAGTCTCCTTGTAACAAAACGGCAATTTGTTAGCATAATCGCATATATTATAGAGTTCTAGACAATTGAGGATCAGGAGAGAAGGACGTTTCTTGGAAAGAGAATTAAAAATAAGAGAGAATTATCTTTGATGCCATTCTGTTTCAAACAAAGAGATGCAAAAACGGCCGCGAAAATCCCTTGCGGAGGGATTTAAAATCTAAGCAGAAGGCTGGTTGGTCTATCAATCTTGATTATAAGATACGAAGACGAAACTTTTTCACACAAATGGAAATAGCTCCACGGCTTAAATACAATGTCGAAAAATATCATCCTCTGATCCTGTTTAAGGAGAACTTAATTGAAAAAATCTCAACCAATATTTTCTGCTGAATCGGCAAGTCAAGGGAAACAACTGCAGAACTCACCTGGAACTTCTAAAATAATCTTCTCATACAAATCTTCAATCCTAAAACGTGTGAAAAACCCGGCATCACCAAAATAAGTTTTTACAATCGATGCAGCAGCTTCTTTCTTTGTAGCATTTGCATTCAGCAAATGTACACTTCAATTAGTACCTACGTCTGAATGGGCCGGATCGGCCGGGTGGGATGCATGAATGAGCTCTGCTACAATATCCCTTCCCGACCATTTGGTTTATTCATAAAAATTCAATGTAATCAATTTTTCCGTTCAATTTTGGTACGATTCAGCTTATTTGTTGTTTTTTCACTCATTAGTTTCATTCTAGTTTACTAACTTACATTTATAGTCATCAATTTTACTTTAGCATTGATAGCAGTTCCTTTTAAATCCTTGTTGGTTGAAATGAAAATTCGTATGTCTAATGAATTATGCATTGACAAGGTTGAAACAAGCTTCCATCCCCACTGGACTACAACTAATGCTCTCGACCAAATGATAAGACACAAGGCCTGTAAATCTCTCGCGTTGCCTCGACGGTTTTGTGGCAAATAAATGTAACAAGTGCTGGGGCTCAAAGCCAATAGCAGTAGCCAATAGCATGATATTATTCCATCGAACCACAACATAGACGCTTCCTCATCTCCAAACTTTCCACCATAGCCATTCGAGCCTCTCACTACATCTTTTGCTGCAGAAACAAAACTTGGACCATTCCTGACCTTCTTCCCAATTAGACCTGTCCCATTCTATCGATTTAATATCCATCTTCATATATATTTACATTTATTGTGTTCTTTTTTCCCGTTGAATTAGTTTTATGTTGTAAACCCTAAGCCAGGCAAGCCAATTTCAAGTTACCTATGCATTTGAGAGGTTTATAATTGTAGCTTAAATTGAATTTGAATGAAAGGTTTCCATAATTATCATTTTAGTTGGCGTTTCGTGGCTTTATTTCCATTAAAAATTCACTACAACTAATACAAGCCAACTTCTGAAAATCATCAAACATGCTGTGATAAGAGGCCATAAACCAAGGAGGAAGCAACGGAAAGAAGGAAGGGTGGCCATCCTTTCAAGCTTGTGCAAGGAATGGAGATTAAAGGGCATCGTATTCGTAGGAGACCAAAGATGAGATTAATGGATTGTAACAGGGCTCGACATCACGAACGAACTCGCACAAGGCTGACAAAGATGAAGGAAACTGATAACAGTGACCCCGAATCAAGCGGGAGAAGCCGTAGACGAAGGACAACATGATGAAGCTACACAGACAAGCACAAGTGTGGTGTAGACCATAGGACCAAATCTTTGAGCATGTTTCATTTGTGTGTTGGCTTTGATCTTCTAAGATTCATATTGACATTGTTACTGTAACTATTAAACAAGCAGGACCCCTATAGGTATCAGAATTGTACACACAGACAAGTTATCCTGCCAAAAAATATTCATATGTTATCATCTTAATCACTATTGAAGTTCTTATTTCTTTTCAAGGAAATGGTGGTCTTTTCTTACACAAATTCGACTTGCTTGAAAGTCGTGTTTTGGAAAGGGGGTCAAGGCTCCGTTCTAAGGATTCAAGACTTTGTTGGATACCACGACTGTTCATTAGTGGAACCTCTACCAGGCCAAAAAGACCATTGAAATTGTAGAGAATTGTAGGGAAGAAGTCAGAAATGCATTGCAAAGAAGATTGAACAAAATGGTCGACATTAGATCTAAACACGAACATGCCATACGCTTCAGGGAGAGAAGATTGCCGAAATAATTCCAGGTCTTGGGGGAGAAAAGCCTTCTTACAACGAGGCTTTCAAATTGAGGTGATGTAAAAACAGACCTACCAGCTTCGATTGAACGCCATTCTCGACTGCTTTGATTGAACGATAGTAGCAATCTGAAGAGATAATAGTATCTTAGTCTTATAATAGTAGCATTCGGTCAAGCACTAGCCTATCGCCTTATGTCAACAAGCTATCAAAATATTACTAGAAAATGTTCAGACAACAACAGTCATCTAGCCTTGAAAATACGTTCCTATTTCAATTCTAGCCTGAAGAACGGACTGCTTTGATTCTTTTAAATTCCTCAGCATTTTTGTTCATTTCTCTGGCTTCATCGCCCTTCTTACTGCTTTCCCATAACTAAAGTCATTAAATAGATACGTTGATTTCTCAAATGAATGAGTATTTCTCCTTAAATATAAATTTTTATACCCCCTTTTAGCAAGTCATCTGAAAATCGATATATATTGTTTAAACTAAATTAGCTCTGTCTCCTTAGAAAGAATGTGATATAGATATCACTCACTGATGAAGCCCTCACAAGGCGAAACGTCTGAAGTAATCTATCAATAAATTTGCCTTAAAAAGTAGCCTTAAGTAATCTTATATTCACATTTTATCTGAGGCATGGCCACACACAAATGTTCAATATATATACATATATATATATATATGTATATGAATATATATAACAGATGTAACAGATGTAACAGACATATATATATATATATATATATATATATATATATCACATTCTTTCTAAGGAGATAGAGCTAATTTCGCTTAAAAAATATATATCGATTCATATATAAATAATACATATATATATATATATATATATATATGTATAGCAGATAGCAGTCTGCTATCAACGCTCTGTACTTTGTACATAGAGCACCATATGGTGGTGAAGACAGCACCCTCTATGTGATATATATATGTATATATATATATGTTATATATATATGTTACATTATATATATACATATGTTACATCTGTTACATCTGTTATACATATTTATATCTGTTAACTTGTCTCAAGGCGAAGTGTAACAGGAAGAAAGGTAAAATTGCACCCCAGAAAAGAATGTTTCCGCCCGGGCTCGAACCGGGGACCTTGCGCGTGTTAGGCGCACGTGATAACCACTACACTACGGAAACAGATAGCATTGCAATAACAAAAGAGTGATATATATGGCAGATGATTGCAACTCGTATGTGATTCTTTGCCAAAGCCAGTATTTTCTCATGAAAAAAAACTCTATAACTGTCAAATGAGACTAAAAGATATTTTTCTCATTTCTTTACATACCATGGAAGCTTCATCGTGAGGATTCAGTGTTGATGCTCTCTGAAGCTGAGAATTAAGATTTTGCAAAACCAACATGAAATAAAAATTCGAATTAAATATTTTGACATGCACCATCATCATCGACTCTTCTTAACGGAAAACTCAAATGCATAGTTCTGCTTTGAAGCAATAGCTTAGCTCTGGTCAGATAAACTACAGTTGACTTCGAGCTAAGCATAAACCAGACATAAGATACGAAAGCTTCTTCCCAAATGGCTGTCAACATACTTGACTATATCAAAACTGATAATATCCTTAATTTTGAACCAAGAAGAGAACAGAGATATAGAGAATGCTTCTAGTTTTTTGGAAAGTGGATTTCTTAAAATAAACAGAGTATCATATCAAATTCCGAGCTTAGCAGCGACCAGAAAAAAGGCTCGGAGTTTTTGTTTTAGGGAAGTGAATTAGTTAAAAGCTTCATAGCATAATCAATTTCGAGATCAGCAGAAACCTGAGGAAGGTCTTCGAGATTTTGGTAATAAATTTGGTATTTCTGGGGTGATTACCCGTTGCAATGTTTACTGAAGTGACTTCACTGTGAAACATGCGGAATTCGAACACAAAACCTGTGTGGTGAGTTCACCCAGTTAAGCCTCTGCACTGATTCCATTAACTCCGAATTGCGCCAGCTCTATTCAATTCAAGTAGAAATGCTAATTGCATCCTGTTTGGTCAAGCTTGTAAGTGCATTGCCTGATTTGACTAAAATTGTGGAACTGCATAGCTAAAAATGTCTAACTTAATCGCACAGCTCTTCATCCGCAGTTGATATACCACTCATGAAGCTAGGGGTTGTTGGTTCGAATCCTGGGCGGTTATCACGGAGGAAGAAAATGGGAAATTACCTCGAAGTAACCCACCTCTCTCCATCTAGCACCCTCTCTTAGGTCTCTCACATGGATTATGACAAGGATAGGGCAGCCAGCAAGTACATTAGAACCACCAGAAGCTCAACTCACACCCACCCTTTCCAAGTTTCGCTGCCTAATCCACGAACTTTATCCCACAAATCATCATTCATCCCTAGAACACTAGATGATTTGTGAGATAGAGTTCGTGGATTAGGCAGTGAAACTTGGAAAGGGTGTGAATGAGTTGAGCTTCTGGTGGTCCTGACACGCCTCAGAGGAACTGGAATAAACCCTGAATGAACACAGCTGTCTGTTTATAAACCCTTATTTAAACATATTGGAGAGGAATACTTGAAGATCATCATGTGGTTTCTGCTGTGTTCAAACTAAGCATTTTTTATACACATGATTCTACCTAGATGTCAAAGGTAGAAACTTGGACACTGAGAAGCTTTTTGCCTATTGAGCAGTGTCCAAGTCCTTCCTCTCGATGTGACCACAGCTCGTGATTCCTTCGCCTGGAAATACAGAGAGCTGCCGACTCTCCTCACTCTAAGTGAAAGTTTAGCTGAGGTGGGACTCAAACCATTGACCATAGGATCAATTTGCAATAATATTAGCATTTAGCGATACTGACACCTAACATAACAAACTAAGTATGTTACATAGAGAGTGACAGCATCAGTAAGATAAACTGGTAAGCTATTGAGAACAACCAATAAGGTTTTCAAGCCAGCAAAGATAAATGAAAAATGAGGCAAACCTGTTCAATAAGTGACAATGTTGTTAACAGACTTCCAAAATTGAAGGAAAACAGATGCTTTTTCTTTTCCTATAAAAATTCAAACCATTTGCAAAATTACAGCTATAAATCAATTCTTCAAACAAGGAATTTATGACAGGAATCTAAAATAGGAATTTCTCAGCTGTTAGTAAAGGGGAGCTATTAACTTACATCTTATCAATGTCAAACAAAAATATCCTTAGAATTGCCTGCTTTCCATAAAAACTCAAAGAAATCAGATTGGCTCAGATAATGACAAATCAATCGTCCTTATTGGAAAGGTGCTGTATCAAACGTCCCAGATTTGGTCCCCTGCGATTCTTTGCTTCTGGACCTTTTCTATCTATCCAACAAGCATGCCAGATGCCTAGACCAAAGCTAGGGGTAACATGCAAGGAGAACAGACTGGATGACTCTACCTCATAATGCCCTGGCTCAAGTTGCACCTCTCTGGCAAGGTATTCCCAACAGCCTGTATTGAGTATAACAATCAACGTTTTTACCTACCCGGATGTGCTTGTACGGTGCAATGATACCAGATTCTTTCATTTGAATAGACTAAGAGTATGAAAGAGATAATAAAATCTATGCTATATGAAATTGAAAAGACAAAATCACTGCTCATAAATAAACTTTTCAAGTGAGACATAATAAAATATGATCCAACATTCATTGCTTCAAAGATATCATAGAAAGGTTCCCAGTTGCTGAAACAGCAAGAAACCAGTTTGTATGAAGGCAAAATCTCTGAAACACAATTAACTTGGACAGGGTAAGAAATGAGAAATAAACTATAAGAAGGTCAGTACCTGTTTCGCTTCTATTAACATGACATCCCCTTGGCTTCCTAGTCTAAAATCAAATCAAACCAAACACTCTCATTATTGACATACATTTGAAATCTGTGTCACGATCTTTAAATTATATAAAAAATTCAGTAGAAATCCATGAAACTAGAGGAATTATTTGCTTGGGAGAGCCCTTTTTAAAAAACTACTTAAGCCATCAGATTTCTTGTGGATGCAAGTGTTGGCCCCAGCAATCTTCTGGTGTAATTCCATTGATCTCAGCCATTAAATTTCAGCTACATAACCTCTTGATTATATCTGGGAGATCTTAGTCCAAAATCAATCTAGTCGATTTGGCCAATGGCTCCGTCATTATTTTACTGTGTAATATGGTCATGATAATGGTCAGCCATTGTCGGCCGACTGCAGGGTGAAGGCCTCAGCACGGCTTCTCCACAGCTGACGGGTGCCTCCTACTCACCTTACAATTTCCCTATCCATCTTTTGTGTATTACATCAAGACTATAATGAAATTGTTTCATATTGAAGCAGAGCAATAAGAATCATACGAAAAGCTTGGAAATTACCTTCAATTTTGTTTATTTGAAATTAGATTAAACAGAATGGATAAGACAATCTTACTTTGATAATAAGGATCCATTCCACTTTCCAATATTAGTCATGTCTTTAAACTGGAGCTGAGAATGAGAGAGAGAAAATTAAGCCATGATACAACGGTTCTTTGTGCAGTAAGGATCTTGCTCAGTTTTTATATTCACAGGAAAAAATATCCAAGAGCATCAATAATGATTTACCTTGATCATGGGATGAGAAATTTCAAGAGGATCAAAAACCAATGACTTTGAACAAAGCTTTAATCTTCCCTTCTGTCTCCTTTAAAACAAAAAACATCAACAAACTGAATAATAGGTATCAAATTTGCATGGTTTTAAAAATATTTGAAATATATAAAACAACTGAACAAAAATTTACGCATTGACTGATACCAGGAGGCTTGTTCCCAAAAACTCATTTGATATGTTACATCTATGATTGTCTTTCGGGCATCTTAATTGCTCAAAATGATAGGCTTGATTGGAATTTTTCTGAGTTTAGATCACTGCGCTACCATTATTAATCATCTATAATCTCTTGCATAAAATTTTCCTTGTAAGCCATCTATGAAACATTATAGTGGCAATTTCCTTCACTGCATGCAATCTTGTAACAAATGAGAATCTGAGAAAAACCCAGTGAAAATTGATCGGCAGATAAACTCAGAAATTAACTAAAATACTTATGGAAAGTCTTGAAAATGATTAGACTGCATAAAGTATTACTCGAAATATTGAGAGCAGCAATTAAGATAGGTCATTGCTTTTGCAGCGTTAATAAAATACTTACTTGAATAGTAAAGTAAAGAAAGAGATAGCTGACTGGCTTTGTTTATTGCCATTAAAAAAGTGGTCAGTGACAAAATAATCAATAAAATATTATATTACTGATAAAAGCAATTTAAATGAGACAATCATTAATTTCTTTGATGCATGGATTGAAAAAAAGTTGCAGCCACTGTGATATGTGGTGGGGATGAGAAATTTGCTACAATCCACTGCTTTTGGAAACAATGTGAACAAGCCAAAGTTACAATGATCAATTACTGAAATCTTATAGATGGCTTCTTCTTCTGCAGGGCATAAACTTAGCAAAACAAATTTGGAAAGAAATCAGTAGATCAGTGCATCATCCAATACACAATCTGACAAAATTATGTTTCTAATGTTTTATGCCATAAAGAAGCTTGCATATCCATACAATTATTAGAATAGGTCTTCATTTTGATAAAACTAGGTATTCAATTTCTGCGCAATAATGAAGCCTTTTACATCAAAGCATTTATTTGAAACAGCCTTCAGTATAGCAAGTAGGGTCTCCGCGTTTTGGTGGAATATTGAATTTTGAAAGTCAAGCATTCATTCACCTTTGAAAAGCTTCATCTTCTGAAACTGCAAATGGATAGTAGAAGGCACTGAAATCCTCAAAGTAAATTTCCCCAGGAGCAAGGACCAGCAGTGAAAATCTGTCAAATGGACAAAGGTCAAATCAAAGCACTAAAAAATATGCACAGGAAATGAATTATTCATCATTGGAGCAGGAAGACATACTGCGGTTGTCTGCTACTGAGGTTGATGGCCAATGATGGAAAGAACTACTGTAGTAACTTGTAAATGAAAATCAAGTCAGTTTTGAAAACGGACATTACCAGCGCATTGGCTGAAAATGCATCGAGATAGAATGGAAATAATTCAGTAACGATATTTACCTTTCTTTCCTATGATATGAATTGTACTGGTCGGTTTTCCAAAAATATTCTTCCTGCATTTTCAGTCTATTTCGTAAGTCTACAATTAATTTCTATTTTTTCTTAGAAGATAGCTCGCTTTGAAGAATGTGCAGATTCAAATATACGAGAGATGACATCACAGTGAAAATAAAATGTCCTTCTTAAAACTGTAGTAGTCTTTTCGTTCAAAGGAGTCGACGGTTTTCGATGATCAGCAAAGGTTGATTCATTTCTGATAGAAAAATGAAAAAATTATAATAAAAGATCCGAATTCGTCAATGAATCTATTTGCATTTTTGCCAACGTTTTTACTTTTCGTGATGTTACTGCCTCCTAAACAGGTTATTATTATCAGCAGTGGCTGTCCTGTTTACTTAGACTCGTATTGGTGACCAGCCCAAACTTTCTCATTGCGATTGTTGACAAAAACGACCATCTTTTTAGAGTCAAGTATTCTCTCTCCCAGATAATAAATAATGAATGAACAGATAATGAATCATTCAACCCAAGAAGAAACTCTTAGCATGGATTTAGGAGTGAGTCAATAAATATTTCGCACAGGCTGTTTCATACGCTCTCGGAAAAGAGTAGTTATTTTCAACTTTTAATAGTGGCTGGTAAAACTTATGGCTTGTTCCCAATGATGAAAATCACGAAGTTTGTTAGTCAGGGCTGTTTATCTTTCTTGTTAACAGGGGATAGCTTGAATTCAAACGAAAGGGTAGGCAATCAGTCATGGCATCAGTAATAGCATTGGTTAGCAGCATCAACCATAGTTTTAACATGACTTGACACAATGACATAGTGGCTATTGCAAGGCAATAATTCTTCAATACAAATCATACTTGATTTCAATCTTTTCTGGTACCAAAGCAAAGCAATTTTTATTTGCTAACGCAGCCAGGGTATTTGGCAGCTATACGGCTGGTGTGGGCCTGCGGCATTACTGCTTGTGCCCGCAGAATTACTTCTGGGTACTCATTCACCGACCTCGGAAGGATGGACAGCTGAGTTGGCTGTTGGCTTGTGGTTAGTGGTTCCAACGACGGGATTCGAACGCACGCGAGTAGACCTCACGAGATTGAAAACACTGCGCCTCAACCACTCGGCCACACTACCACCAGACAGGGTTCTGAGATCTTCTAGGGATGTGAAAATTACAATGCGGTTTGGTTTCACTTAGCTATTCATTATGCAAAAGAAACTGTAGGCTCCCGCTTCCTTGAAAAGAAACGACGCTGATTTCCCCAAGTCTTGTTACTCAACGTTTGGCGCTTCAGTCACCCCTATCCTCGTGAGATTGGCTGTCGTTTCACAAAGCTAACAATGCCTTGAGAGCCATGAAGGCATAAAAGTCGATAAGCAGGTGGCAACGGAGTCTGTTCGTCAGCCATTCAAACGACGGCTGCTTGAGGGCCACAGAGTACGAAAAGTTAATAAGAAAACTTCCCAGGAATTCAGAGTCTGCGCAAGAAGTAAGGAAACTCCCTTTTCGTTCAAAATAGCTGCTTAATGATATCTTCTTTATATAGAAAAGAGAAATGTATAGTTAATTAAATAATTTAGGATACTCATCGTAAATGTATACATATTTACACTGAAAAAAACAGTTCTCCAACGACCTGGAAATGCAACAGCCTTACAGCTATCAAGAATGACGGGGCTGATTGACAATATTAAAGGTACATGCATCGAGGAGCGCCCGAGCAGGAACAGAGCTTCCTTATAATCTTTTTCCACGATGTCCTGTCAACAGGGGCACTGGAGCGGGGGGACAGGAGGGGGCAATGCCCCTCTTGCCCTTCACTGGGAGGGACAGAGGGAGCAAATGTGCATTTTTCAAGTAAATAAAAATCTTAAATGCAGTCATTTTTTATTTAAAAAGGAAAGAAAACTTTGGATATTGGAATATTGGAATACGCTTGTATGCGCTGATATGGCCTCTGGAGATACCCTTTCTAAATGTTTGCCCCCCCCCCTCCCCGTTGCCTTGGCTCCGGCGTCCATGCATGCATCAAATGTATTGTAGAGCAATTATTGATCGAGACACAAGCCACTACGTCATGATGAATCTCAAGGTGAAAGGATACCCCGTGGTGAAGGAACTATTCTCCAAGGTCAATTGATAATTCACTCTATTCCATCCTCAAAGTTGATTTTCACTTGGAATGGAAAGAATCCCAAGCCCGCTGCATGTCCAAGCAAAGAAATCACGATCTTTGGTCACATTTGGACAATGTACCAGACACTGCTTGATAAGCATAGCTTTGTAGGGCTCTCAAGTCTGCCTAGAGAATGATGAAACATAGTCTTCCTGACGTTGTGTCATATCAAGATGAAGGACCAAGATACTGCTTGATAGGTATAGCTTTGTAAGGTTCTAAAGCCTGCCTAGAAAACGACGAAACAGTCTTCCTGATATGGTGTCACATCAAAATGAAGGGCAAAGACGCTGCTTGATTAGCATGGATTTTATGTTACCTGTAATATATAATTGGATGCTGCGTGGAAGGTATACAAAATTGATTTCAGTGCATCTCTCCTTGCCATTCTGACGAGATCGTCTCTTACAGCTCTCACTACGAGCAACGAATTAACGAATTAACGAATTTTGAATTCTTAAAGCACTCTCGTAGCTGCAGAAGATGTCGATTTTTCTCCAACAAGGATTGCGGATCAACCGGCTTTTTGATGCTATAACTCACCCATATTCTTGCAAACAATGATTCGATTTTTGGTTGTGAAACAAGGGCTTAAGTCCTCCCATTCATGCTTGCAACGTACACCTTACCCCACCCACTCACCTTCCGCGCAGCTCCGCAATCCCCGTCCATAAATATAAAAATTGTAAATTACACTTTCTATTGAATACCGATACAATTCACTAAGTCGTTTTCATATCAAAAAATAGAGCGATGAAGTTGTTTTAATGACTTCTGCTAGGAAAAAGCCATGCAGAGTAACACGAGATCGTCAACTATGACAGCTCAGTGAATAATGACCAATGCAAGATCAACATCTTTCTCTCTATCAAGGAACTTTGAATCGATCTTCCAAATCCAATATTTCTCAAGCTTAGTAGCCCCAAATACTGGCTATGGGTTGTGTCACAAAATAAAGCCCTCCAGTAGGCTTCCAAAGGGCACTGTATATTGTTAGTTTGCACTTCTAGGCAAACCTGGACGCCACTATTGGTTCTTTCCATACTTTGCAAAATCCATCGATAGTGGTATAGTTAGAACTTCCTCTTGAACATTGTACACTACGGTCATTTTTTCATCAAGATTCGATTGAAGCGATACTTTTTGGCTCCAAATCTGCTTATTATCCATGTTCAACAAGTGATAAAAACAGCCTTTGAGAACTTCGGCATGCGTTATGGTGGGTCATGACTTTCTTAACGCTGTGCAATGTCTGCAGCACGGATCCATTTTTCCGTTTCTCATGCGACATCTTGCTGATTTCATACACCGTAATCTTCTACACCTCACTTTTCCATTCTTAAAGAAAGAAGATAAACTGAATTCAGAGCGGCCTCATTTCCACATGCCCTCCCTGTTATATCGAAGGGCTATGATCAGAGAACGCATACTGTATATTTCGCTCTCGGCGTGCCACGACCACTATCTTCTAAAAGCGCTATGACGTTTAAATATAAATCAACAGCAGCAAAACAATAACAGTAATAATTATGACGATGACGACGACGATGATGATGATCATAATGATGATGATGATGACGATGGTGATGATAACGATGATGATGATGATGGTGATGATAACGATGATGATGATGATGGTGATGATAACGATGATGATGATGATGGTGATTTCGATGATGATGATGATTATTATTATCATTATTATTAGTATAATTTTTTTATTTTTTATAATCATTCGCACAACTTAATACACCTTCTGCATGCGGGATCAACCCTGGACTAACCCAGACCTCCTATAATACTCACAGTCTTCTTTCAACCTTAAATTCTTCATATTAAATTTTTTTATTCGCCATTTTATTATTTTATTCATTCATTCATTTATTTGATACTAGAAAGACCTGTAATTAGGTCTGCCGAATACAAATTACCTATCATTAGAGAGATTTCATATATCAAAATGAAGGTCCAAAAAAAATTTATGATAGTAAATTCAGACTTTACTAAGTCTGTTTACATTGACTCTGTTTACTTCTACTTATCATCATCATCATCATCATCATCATCATCATCATCATCATCATCATCATCATCATCATCATCATCATCATCATCATCATCATCATCATCATCACCATCATCATCATTATCATCACCATTATCACCACCACAACCATCAACTGCACTCCCATCAACACTAAAGTCTAGCATATATTATAGAAGATGTACATTAAATCAGTGTCAAAAATAGCAAATAAGGAACTTTGGCAACAGCAAGATAGATAGATGTCATAATTCTTTCAAAAATAGCTAATCTATTGGCCTTACTTTGCATCGACAAATGACACATTGGAGCATACCAAACTGAGGTAAGATGGGTTTCCATGATGTGCCATGCAGATAAGACTTCCCTCTATGCAAACAGTTAGCTTCTGAGAATGAAAGGAAACAATTCTTATCACTGGTTTGCAGCAAAAATATTGGATCGATTGTATCATTGCAAGCACTTCATTAAAATCATTTAAGGAGGTAATTGCTTCTATATATAACAAGTCAGACTTAAAACTTCATATTTAAAAAATTGGTACTCGAGAACACTTAATGATTTTTAAACGATAATTTGCTATGAATGCAAAAAAACGCAGAAGCTAGACTAACGGAGTAACATTCTGGTCTAATGCCTCAATGGCGTGGCATCGTTTCGTCTTCAGGGTCACAAGATGACGCCACGCCGCCTGATGATTCCATAGAATGCCTGCATTGGATCGCTAATTTTGATTTCCATTGCTTAAGAACTCAAAAAGGTTGGTAGACTTTCATGTCTTGTCATTCCAAGTGAACACTTCAGCCATGACAGAAATTCTGTTTGAATCTAGCACCAACTATCACCGTGAAATATTTGCCCCACGAGCCCATAGCAGAATAATTAAAGTTGATTTTTCATACCCGATACGCATTATGAGAAAAATTTGGTTGGAAGGATTCGATTTTGTACCGCCGCAGTGTTGGGTAGGGTGGCCAGTTCCTTTCCCGCAACAACTTGCCCCTAGCCGTATGCCTAGTACCAATTCATTGCTGGTTGAACAGACACCGGGTGCCCAGAAACAATAACAAATTTGAATTGGGTCCAGGACCTTCAGCATAGCAGATATGCTTCAAATTACAATGCAGACTCCCCGCATTTTAAAAGCCGTTAAAAAACTCACTTTCTCTAGAAACATGAGTCTCCTGTTTACTCTGTTTTCTCTGGTTATCAGATTTCAGCCTTTTTTTACCTAAAACATAATAGATATAAGATGTAAGATATAAATGTAAATGTAAATAAAAGATAAAACATCTGAGAAAGCAATGAAACATCAGTGAAATTTCTATTAATTTTACCACTGGAGATACTGTGACCACATCCATGCAAAATGATGCTTGAGGCAAAAACAAACCTTTTATCCATTTTTCTATATTTGTCTAACCCTGCATTTGAAGTGGTATTTCAATACACTTATAAGCTATGGTTATCTCTTCCCGATTTGATAAAGCCTTATAATTGGTATCGCTGGAATTATAGGGAGCAAGTAACTGTAATCACTTGATAGTTGGGTCTTAAAACGTTGAAAATAGGATGTGTGATGGAATCATTTGACCACCGATACTCCTTAAACGCAAACCGCAACACCGCAACACCGCAACACCGCAACACTGTCCAACGACGATTTCAACTATGGTTGCCGGAATTTTGCTGTCGGTTGAGAATTAAGAATGCCGTCTTTGCTGTCAAACTTTGTTACAATACCACCGAATTACACCAGTTCTATGACGCTTTCATCTGACATGTAAGATGCATCGAAATGACGCCATTTTTCCGATCGCTTAACGCAGTGCTAGTGGCATAGCATTAGTGACAACTACAGAATGCCAATTGCGGAGCGATGACTACGGTGTGTTTCCCAAGTCCAGTAGAAAACTGAACGGGTAATTCTTGTTTTAAACGACTTAAATCACAAAGCTTCGTCAACATTCTGTCATCTGTCACTTAACATAACTGTTTTGGTCTTGCTTGTCTTATTGACGTATATAGTCAAGGAACTATGTCTGAAGTTTCGAAATAGATGCAGTCACTTCCTTCTAATTTTTGAAAATGAAAGACAGTGGCCCTGTTTTACCGATAGCAGTTATTCGTAGCTGACAAAGAAAACAAGGATGAATATTTATGGATTTTAATAATTGCTCTTGTTTAAAGTCGCTTACTTGGACAGGCAGGGCAGCATGAGCCTTGGACTCGTTCTGGTCGTTTGCAATGCAGGACGGGACATTCTACACGTGTGCAAATATGGCCTCCAGGAGCAGTCTGTCAACAGAGTCAAAATAAATGCATAAATTATGGAAGGAGCTGTTGCAAAACAAGCTACAAGTACAACATGCTAACAAAAAACTTTCATATCAGCAACAATGACCCTCTTGACTGTAAATTAAAGCAAGTGATATCTCCTTGTATCGGATATCGATATTGCAGCTTTAATTCGAAAGCAGCAAATCCAACAAATGAAATTACAGCGACTATTGGGTGGGGAGTAAATGTAGATAAAGGAAAGATAAAGAGGCGAAGGAACAATTTGTAATGTTAAAACAAGGAAGGGACTAGAGGCAAAAGTTACGCATGGAAGGGACTAGAGGAAAAAGCAACGCAAGGAAGGGACTAGATGAAAAAGCAACGCAAGGAAGGGACTAGATGAAAAATTTACGCAAGGAAGGGACTAGATGAAAAAGTTACGCAAGGAAGGGTCTAGATGAAATAGTTACGCAAGGAAGGGTCTAGATGAAATAGTTACGCAAGGAAGGGTTTAGATGAAATAGTTACGCAAGGAAGGGTCTAGATGAAATAGTTACGCAAGGAAGGGACACGTTATTCACGCAGGATTGCTGTAGGTAAATGTGTTGTGATGCGTTGCATACTCGACTTCGAGTGTAGCAGAAACCAGAGACAGACAGGGCTCTGAGTTTTTTTTAGGGAAGTGGAATTTTATGAGATGGTTTCCCGCTGCCTTCCTCGCCAATGGCGTTTTCACTGTGACACATGAAGGAATCGAACCCACGACCCTGTTTTACGAGTCCACATGCTTAACCATGACACCACGGCACTGCAGGTAAATATCCTTCTATATTGCTAGTCCTGATTCTCCAGGAAAGAGTCTTACCTTACATATGCAGACTATGCACTTCATCATGCCAAATGGAGGTATCACTGGATGCCAAGCTTCACCAATGCCACGAATATCATTCCTGGATGCCATGCCAACAATGCAAGCTACCGAAAGAGAGAAGTGTCCCCGATTGATACACCTGCATTGCACGTCATACTCGATTTTTGCGTAAGAGAAACCAGAGACAATACTCACCTTCTTCAAAAATAGGTTTCAGTAAGGGCTTATGACTGCATAGTTACATGCAAAATCCATGGAAAACTCTGTATATAATACATTCTGAGCGTGGCAGAAATGAGAGACAGGGTCGCAGGCTTTCCTCAAAAGAATTATCTAACATGGTTTATGTGTAGGATGAGTATTACCACATGTAATCTACGTGATGCACTCTGTCCCCAGCGTGGTAGAAATCAGAGTCAGCACTAGAGGTCTTTCTAAGATTGTCGATTCGAATGATTAGGAGGTCTTTCCTGACCAATGTGTTATGAGTTCGCACATTTAATCACTACGCTAAAGCAGCACCATCACCCATTTTACTGCACTGTGAATTGGAAGTCTTTCTATCATTCATTTATGGTTATCCCCGTGTGTCCAATTTCTTTACAAATCCTTTTATAGTCGGAAATTCTAATGGCGAATGGAAAGACGATTGAATGAGTGAATAAATGAATGATTGAATGAACTTATGAATGAGTGAGTGAATGAATGGGTGGATGGGTGAATGAATGAATGAGTAAATGAGGTAATGGATGGATGGATGGAAAGATGGGTGGAAGGATGGATGCCTTGTATGAATAGATAAATTAGAGAAAGATGAATAAATGGAAGGTTGAATTAACGAGTGAAAGAATGACTAAACGAGGAATTAATGAATGGATAAATGAATGAATGAATGGATAAATGAATGAATGAATGGATAAATGAATGAATGAATGGATGTATAAATGAATGAATGAATGGATGTATAAATGAATGAATGAATGGATGTATAAATGAATGAATGAATGGATGGATGGATGCATAACTTAATAAATAGATTGCAGAATGAATAGGTAAAAGAATGATGGAAATGCTTTATTTGTAGCATTCTGAAGTGCTACCACTGCTCCCATCCAGGTTGAACTTTAGATGTAATAACAATGAAACATCACGCTAAATTTTTGTTGCAATATCGCACAAACCTTTTCTTGGATTAATTGCTCTTCCATTTGGAGGGCCTAAAAGGGAAAGATAATGCCGAGTGAATCACTGTATGCAATAGTCTTGCAGAAGCATCTTTTGTCCTTTTGTCAATTTGTAATAAAGATAATAATGATAACAATAATAATACGAATCTTTATACAGGAATAGACACTTCAGCATTTAATGCTGTTATCAACGTGTATCCTGGTCAAATTAAATGGAAGAAGGAAAAAGGAAAACAGTAAAAACCTATCCTTGTATGAAAAACTCCAACAGTTTACATCGATATTAATTGAGCTACTTACAACGGCGATAGCTCAATTACCCCATGCATAAAAAGGCATAGTTGGCATGGCATAAGAAATCATATCTGCTGTGCTCAAGATTCCGTGCTCAAGCCACGCCTTCCGCGCATCTGCTATCCCTCTGTTGGTCTAGCTGTCAGCATTTTGGTATCTGGCGTAAGGCTAGGGGTCTTAGGTAGCGGAAAGCAGCTGACCATTACCTTCTAATGCCGTCCTCCCCAACAGTCGCTTCGAGTGCGGGACTGAACTTTACACTCACTTCAACGCGATCATGAAACCCTAATTAAATGAATTGAGATCGACGTTTTTTATGGAAAAGAAATCTCCCATTCACACTCAGAGCAGAAAGTCATCAACCTCGATGCACTTACTTGTACAAACTGGACAGCAGTGCTCTCTCGCTTGAACAGGATTCAAACAGTTTGGCTTTGGGCATACAATCCTTCTGCAAGTCACGTGCTGCCTCTAATTGAAAATGCATGGCTCGTTAATAATTTTCAAATATATGTAAGTTAGCTTTGCACAAAATTGTGATTTTTTTGGATCTAAATAGCACGAACCTAACGCAAAACAAACGCAAAACAAACGCAAAACAAACGCAAAACAAACGCAAAACAAATGCAAAATAGTATATACTCGACTTCTCAAAGAGGCTTATGAAAACAGCGCTGAAATCAAAGATAGGAATCTATCTTCTTCATCTTACAAAAATCACTGCCAACTCCTTATACTTATAGACTTAAAGGAGATTTTTAAGTGTCAGGATGGCTCAGGGGTGAGATTCTTGCCCACCAACCCATGGC
This sequence comes from Pseudorhiza aurosa, assembly GCA_964026355.1. Lineage (NCBI taxonomy): Eukaryota > Metazoa > Cnidaria > Scyphozoa > Rhizostomeae > Lychnorhizidae > Pseudorhiza > Pseudorhiza aurosa. Next base: position 9,130,507 of record OZ032118.1, on the reverse strand, counting down.
CAGTGGTTTGAATCCACCCTCAGCTATAATGCTTTTACTCAGAGCGAGGAATCTCGCCAGCTCTCTGTAATCCCAGACGTGGGAATTCCACTACTCAGTAACAAAATATAGGAAAAGGAAGAGCGAGTCCAGATTTTATGATGGAGGCGACACCAATAGAAGTCCGCTTTGGTTCACCGTACTGAGAATGCATGCATTCTACAAACCTATGATTATTGAAAGCAGCTATGAAGCAAAAGTGAAGGCATAAGAAAGGGACTATTGAGGAACTCCGAGCGTCAATAACCCAGTCGTAGTGCCACTTGGTAGGAGGTGGTTTGTGATTCGATGCCTCGGTTGGATGACTTGAAAATGGCACATGCTGCATTCCCAAACTTGGCATTAAGAATTTTGATGAAGATTTTGGAAGATAAACACAGTGCTACCAGCTTCCAACTAGAGCATTAACTGAACTCGCACAGGTATGTGGTCCAATAGCTAAAGAAACGGAGACTAGCCCCACCCAATTAATTGCAAAAGTGAGAGAAAAATTTGAATTTTGAATTCGAATAGGAGATTGCGGCCCAGCAAGCTCCAAAACCACTTGACAGTCAAATGCTTTCGTGTTATTCGGTCCTGTGCGCCTTACTAACACTGCACGGTACTTTCTTGTGCATCTTTTCTATCAAAACACGATTAAGCATAGCACTCACATCACATTTGCATATTGTGCAGTACATTTTGGTGGTGCCATCTCCGCCTATTGGATTCCATTCGGAGCCATCATCATGAAAGCGTTCTTGGTGAAGACAAACGCCAACATTGAGATCGGATCCCACGAACGATCTTTGCAAAAACGAATTCGCTTTGACCTTCTTGATTTTTCTGCATTCGTTGTTCGCAAATGACACTTGCCCTTTCAACTCCTGCGTTACGAATCTTCTAGTGTGGATTTCGATGTGAGCCATGCCTGTAGCAATACCAATCAGTAGATCTTCGGATGGCGCCATTATTGAACCGCGAGTCTAAAAACACAAGCCCTCTTTTATCAAAGTGCATGAATGAGGTGAATTGCGTGCAAGTATCGTTTCTCAAAATAAATATTCTCACTGCCATAATCAATGTTATCTTGATCGATTGCACAACTAACAGTTAACTGGTTTTTCTGACTTGCAAATCAATGCATATCCTTAACTCAAGATCATGCTGGCTTTTGTTAATAAAGGACATTTTAAAACTTTTAATTAATAAAACGGTCGGGGTGGCCTTATGGTACCTAGTTATTGCTGGATCATGCACGTAGCTCCGAAGTGGCTCCCCAATTAAAAATTCTGACCATTGTTTGCTCCGTTTGGCTACAGCTTCAATTCACCGATAAGAGAATAGCATTACTTTCAAGCACAGAAGAACCCCATCCAAATTATATGGGCTGCTTCTTTAAAAACCTCCTGCCTTCGATGTATGGATTTTGTTCCCATTTTGCATCCTAGTTCACATCAGAAGCTGCGTATCTGTTTAGTGGTATCGAACCCATGACTTTACACTTACAACGCAAACTTCCCCGACTGCAGAAATTTTATGTGCTTAATGTGGCCAAAAGGATGGATTGAAGGAAGTGGGTGTCAACATATCCATTAAAACTAACGAGAGAAAACTTATTTACTTTGACTTATAAAAACACAACATCGTTGCACATTTGGATTTTATTCAGTATTATGGGGCACTTACGATGTAATTTTCATTGAAGGAATTTAGCTTGATTTCAGTCGACTCTTTTCTTCCTTTGGTGAAGATACCGTCGAGTCGCAGGAAAGCGTATACCAGCTTGTACGCAGTTGATGACTCGCCGTAGCCACTTATGAACAGAACGTAATGCACGTTGCAGTTGGAATCTGCTGAAATTACAACTGCTGCTGATGTCTTTGAGCTTGCTTTTGTGTCGACGTCATGAATGGAAATGATGGATGCTGCAAAATAGAATTACTTAAGATTAATCAATTGAAAGGATCTTGGCAAGTCATACCCTAATGCTTTGTTTCTAATGCCACAGAGATACTTTGAATATTCCATTAGCATCCGATCGTAGATTTTAGAAAAGTTGCAAGCGACACTTATCGAGCAGAATCAAAATCCCTTTTCCCGACGTGACCATACCCACCAAAAACTTTCTTGGTAGATGTTCGTGGAGAAAAATATCCGATGAGTTAGAGCAAAGGAAAGAATATCTGAGGTATTTTCGACTCTTAAGCAAACAGCTGATTGATTAGTTAGCAATTTACCTATGCCTATCGATCTATCTATCTATCTATCTATCTATCTATCTATTTATCTATCTTTCTATCTTATATTGTATCTAAATATATAACTATACATACATAAAAAGATATATAAACATATATATAAACCTACCTACCTATCTACCTACCTACCTACATACCTACCTACCTACCTACCTACCTACCTACCTACCTACCTACCTACCTACCTACCTACCTACCTACCTACCTACCTACCTACCTACCTACCTACCTACCTACTTACCTACCTACCTACCTACCTACCTACCTACCTACCTACCTACCTACCTACCTACCTAATAGTATATTTAAAAATATATATGTATATATCTAAATATAAACACATAAAAATACACATACATATAAATATATATATATATATATATATATATATATATATATATATATATATATATATATATATATATATATATATATATATATATATTTATCGTACGTACGTGGAAATATCCAAGAGACGAGTGATAAATAAAATCATTAAGAGTGCTCAATAGTCGAACTAGAGCGATTGACAGAATAACTAAAGAGAAACCATTACTAGTTTAGAACTATGAGTTGCAACCATCAGCTAAACATGTACCGTACATGTACATGTATATGTTACATAATACGTTTTATGGTACCTATTTAGCTGGTGATTGCATAGCATGAAACTCAGAACTCTGAACTAGTACTGGTTTCTCTCTCTCGTTATTCTACATATATTTATCTATATTTATGTGCATATATACTGTAATAGATACAAGCATGCTTAAAGATGTAAAACTATTACTGGAGAGAGAAAGTAGTTAGACAATCAAGAAAATGAAAAAGTGAAGAATTTTTTGATCTAGAAGACTTCAATGCAGCACAGAGCAGAGGAAAGATAATTTTGTCATGAATAGCAGATAGGTGATGAGGACGCTGCTATGTGCCACTCATCTTTACACTCTGAGCCTTGATAAACTCACCACGTGCGTAGTTCGCTTCGTTTAGGTACAGTGATTGCCTCATTCTGCCTCTCATGTTTTCGTTCGACTTGATGTTTGATGAGAACTTGATGAAAATTGCACCCTTGAATAGCAAGCTGATTGCTTCAGCTGATGGCTTCTCCCATATACCAGATGCCTACGGTATCAGAAGAGAAAGAGGGCCGTTAACTCAAAAGTGAGAAATCCTTTGAAGAAAATTACTTTCTACTTCGAACGAGACAAACATAGTAGAGTATCAAGAGCATCACAACATATCATTTGGACGCAACCTTCACTGGTTCGACTGAATGACGAAGACTTGATTGAAAATGGCCGTACCTGGAACACATCCTCTCCTGGGTCTCGTTTGATTGTTGCCAGCTTTTTTAAGACGTTTTCGTACATGTCGACGACCAGAACATCCGTCTTGTAGGATTTTGCTGTTCCCTTTCCTGTTACCTTAAGATGAAGAAAATAAGAAACACTTAAGACAGCTTACGTTGTAAGTAAAATTGCATTATCAATATCAACATACGGAACCAGTGAGATACAACATTTTCAGAAATGATCCTTAAAGCATAGTTTCACTACAACGCTGCTCGCTTCATAAATCATCATCCTGTTATGAAACAATATATGAAGATTAAGACTAAGCATTTTTCAGAAGTTAAGATACATGGTAAAAATAGAGGGCGCGACTCATCGCGGATACTAAAGACGATATTTCGAGCTCTAGATGAGTGAGGCAAATCTATTAGCTTAGGCAGGTTAGACTGAAGAATATCAACTGATCATGAAAACGTAAAACATTGGAGCTTTTTAGTGCATGAAAGTAGGACCTAAACTTGTAATGATTCGATCACTTAAAAGAAGATAGCCATTGGATGTCATTAGAAACACAGCTGATCTTATCTACCTATGATTAGTGTACTTGAACGGTTAAAAGGACTTATCTTTTGTAAATAGCAATTATCAGAGTTTAGCATAAAAATTTTGACTGTTGATATTCTAATTGATTTAAAGGTAACCATGCAGCCATTTTGTATGCGGCAGATCGGGGTTCGATACCCGGTCGAGTCATTCCAAAAACGTCAATGAATATGGTACATGCTATTTACCTGTTTAGCATTTAGTACTTTAGGAATGGTAGTTAAATACACAGTGCTACCAGATGGCCAGCCCCCAACTGTACCATTCACTGTGCTTGTAAAGCTGCGTCTCACAGGCTAAGGAAACGGAGATGGGTGCCGCTCCATCCACCAAAATCGTGAGAGAAGGAGCTTCGACTTTGATTTTTGACGACACAGAGAAATCTGCTCTATGCGTGTGCACGCACAGGAAAACTTAGGAGCTGAAACAGCAGAGAATGGATCAATCCATAAACGATAGACGCGCTGATGTTTCAGACTATTCCATTCAAGTGCCTCACTCCTTCGACTTCTGACTGATGATACGCCTAGTTAACTTTTGCAAGCAAATAGCTTGAAAACTCCCGCTGTGAAATGCTGAACCGGGTTGATTCAAACTGAAGCAACAGTAGGGCCTAGTGGGGTCACGTTATTGATTAAAAGACGCATATTATGAAGAGATCTTGCTCTGTCATGGCCAAGCCAAGAGACTGTAAACAAAGTGACAATACTGGGCGATTTTCATATGGAAGTAACTGAAACAGTTGCAAACAGGACACCGTTTGATCTCCTCATGTGGCAGAGATGTTTATCAACAGTGATCGTCCAACTATGATTAAACTGTTAATATGAAAAGGATTCTTCTACCCAATGTAGAGTAGAGATCCAAGTAAAAAATGCCAGAACGATTAGGCGTGTAATCGGATCCCTTTAGGCAGATCAAGGCAAAGTGTGCATAGTAATGGGATATTGCCATTATGAAAAGCAGTTACAAAAGATTTATGAAGTAATCAAAAGGTGATTAGTTTGAAGTAATTAAAACATTCGAATTAAAGCTGTATAATATTTAGTTCTGAAATTTTTATCGTTTTTCATTAAAGTTTCTTTTATCGTTTGAATCCTCCCTCAAGCACTTCTTAGCTTTCTTGTGTAGGGAATCCTGGTAGAGTAATTAGATTTGGGGCTTTATGGTGCGGTTCTCTGAGTGTATGAGTGAATGAACGAATTAATGAATGAATGGATGGATGGGTGGATGAATGGATGGATGAATGGATGGATGGATGGATGGATGGATGGATGGATGGATGGATGGATGGATGGATGGATGGATGGATGGATGGATGGATGGATGGATGGATGGATGATCAATCGAGGTTCTTTGATTAAGAATAGAATGGAGCAATGATTGATGCAATAAAAAAAGTAGAGAATGAATTATTGAATGAAGCAAAACTTCAATAATGAGTGAATGCAAGAATGAATGAAATAATGGATGAATCCAAGAATGAATGAATTAATGAATGAATGCAAGAATGAATGAATCAAAGAATGAATGAATCAAAGAATGAATGAATTAATGAATGAATGCAAGAATGAATGAAATAATGGATGAATCCAAGAATGAATGAATTAATGAATGAATGCAAGAGTGAATGAATTAAGGAATGAATTTATGAGCGAATGCAAGAATGAATGAATCAATGAATGAGTCACAGAATGAACGGAACAAAGAATGAATAAGATAGCATGGCATGTACTATTTTCTGGAATTAATCCATAGATTAATCGAAGATTCATGAAATAAAAAGGGATACATATCAAGCGAATTCCCTAATCTATCATATACCGTATTTTTCGGGCAATAAGACGCTTCGAATTCTAATACGAAGCATCAATGAATATTGCAATTTCTGTCACCGTCCACATATAAGACCCACTGGATTATAAGGCGCAATAAGCGGGGCTTCAATTATGCGTCGTAAGCATGTCTCTGAACCGGTGGCATTTTGGTGTCCTTCTACGCACTCACCAGAATCCTACTGGCAGCCTATGTTGAATCACAGTAGGCCTATCTGTAGGCCAATGTATTAATCTGCGCTGCTTCTGCCTACAGCAGGTGTGGGCTAATGCGTACCACATAAAATCGCTTCGAGGTTGTCCAACCTATGTTGCCAAAGGTCATGTATAAGGCGCACTGTTGATTTTTGCGGAAATTTTATGATTTCAGATGCACCTCATAGCCCGAAGAATACGGTAGATTATATGAAGAATAAGCAATGCTGTCTTCTTTACCTTATAATGCAGTTTTGTTCTGGCCCCAAATCTCATCGTCGCAACACCATTGATCATTGTAGATTTGGGTGGGTCCAATCCACCACCGTTCAAAACAGAATAGAAAGCTAAAATTTGCACAAGGGCAATGCAATGAAAAACTGATCCAACTGGTAAATCTACCCAAAATAAATTTAAAGCAGTTGTTGCTACAAAGGGCATAAAGATTCCAGAGCAATAAAGAAAAATATTCACCAATGTCTCAACTATTGATCATAGGATAAGTGGAATCTCCTAACGGCAATTTCAAATATTACTTCATTAACGGGCTCCTCGGAAAAAATCATCTCTTTGTAGTGTCAAGACCGTATCTTCAATGTATGGTTTTACTTGGGCTTTTAATCGTGACATGCCAGACTCGAGCCAGCTTCTTTGAGTCGTCTATTACGATACTCGAAGAACCCACGAGCTCTCCTTTGCCCAGGGAAATATAGAAGATGCTGGAAAAAATTCATGTCGTTGCTGAAAAATGCAGTTGGGTGACATATTCCCTGATTCCAGCAAAAGTAGCGAAAGTTTTTCAAATGGGCAGCGACGGGCAGAAAAATTGCAACTGCTAAACAAATCAAAGCAACAAAACTAAGGATCGAAGACAAAACTTACTGCGACAGGAATCGTGGATCAGAACTCTACCCAGCAAACGGCTAGCTTGGTTCCCAAACTCGAAATCAACGGTGACAAACAATATGCCCCTGACCATCCATCTAAAATGCGCTGCTCTCGGATTCTTCCATTCGAATTGCTTCACGAGTTGCTCGTCGTTCATCTTTTAATTTAATATATGAAACATCTTTAAAACGATCAAAAGTTGCAAAAATCATCATACGCATGATATTCACTGTCTACAATCATAAAAAACCCGAAATTTATGCCATTTTCTTAAAGAGATTATGTGGCGAGTGGTTGTGAAAATTTCACTTATTTATCTATTTTTACTCTAGACAACCATCATACTCTTTTCTAAACCATTGAGCAATAATCATAGACAATTAAGACTTCGCCTATCCTTATCGATCTATCTTTATGCAGTTATGTGTTGCTGTGAGAGCAAGTAACTCCAATTAACAGCATCTGACAGTGTACAGGCATTGCTGCAGAAGAAAATGCAATTTCAGATAGATTTCTACGTTGCTACTAGCAGAATTCAAGATGTGAAATCAATGAAGTTGGATAAGGAAGAAGCATTACATCATACGGTCCGCAATGTCATGACAATAATAGGGATGTGCTCATGCGAATTCTCTGGGCATTTGAATAGACATGTGGGGTCAAACCGAGTGGAAGGACTAGGACGCTGCTCAAAAAGCTCCTTCTCATGGTCCTAAAATCTACTTTTTAATGCAAGGTAGAAGCACACAGCCAAAGTAAATCAATTTGACCGCCAAAAAGCACTGTGCTATTCGAAATTCCAAAAATTTTCGCCGAGATCAAAAGTTTAGAGAATTCACTCACTATTTCTTCTTTCGTCACTTTGAATGAATATGTTTTCAAAACTGGTGATAATTTATCGGGCTTCCATGGACGTTTCAGCATCTTCATGACGACACTTCCATCTTTAGGATATCCTGAAATTGAAGCAAGTTCTCTCTGTATAAGTTTCTGCAGCCCTAGCAAACGACTGTTTGTCTCAAACTTTGTACGAAGACATTAAATTGAAGGCTTTCTTCCTCCTTCCAGTCTTATTGCTATTCATAAATTAAATTGCAATTCTCTTCTGTCTTTTCAAAGGCCATCCTTTCATTTATTTACCAATCTTTTTCTTTTGCTTTCTTTTTTCATCTTATGACGCACGCTTTAACACTGCATATCCACTGCTCGATGAAAACAGGTTCAAAGTCTTCCGTAACTCTACCTGATGAGTTTGATCAAAAGAATGATAAATGCAATCAAATGCACATGCGTGCTAGAGAGGAACGTACCCTTGAGTTTGAGACCGCCTGATTTGAAAAGAAGAGACAACTTGATGATCATCTTTCCTTTGCTTTTGTCTCCGCTCATTGTGGCAATACCAGCAATGGCAGCAGTCTTTTCAGCGAATTCATACGGACTCAACATAGCAAGAAATGGCACTAAAATGGAGAAATGCGATGTAAAAATTAGACCAAATCATGCGATTTTGATTGCAAATGCAGCACACTGCATGCGCAGAGCTATTTAGGCAGCGAACGGGCAGCTAAGTTTGTGGAGCATTTGTCTAGGCGTCTCAAGGCTCGATACTGGTTCTTCCCAACCTCGACGTGCCAGAAGAAAGGCTTGAGTTATCGGAACAGTTCAAGCTGATGGTAGGTGCGGCGATCCACCTCAGCAAAATTCAAATGAAGGAACAGGGGGACATACTCCCTTTCCGTTCCAATAATACCGATTTCAGAAATTGCTATCGATCTATTTCATCATTTTGGCAGAGTCAAGCATTTTATTTGGGCTTCGCTTATAGAGTGTGGTCAAGCATCTAGTTCACATCTTCATGACGGCTTGATTCGGGTATCTTATATCTAGATGTTCTTCCTGCCATTAGCTTCCTTTGGCCGCCATTTTGCTACAAGCCGAGGATACACTGGCCATATTCTACCCTGAGGTACATACGGATAAGCAATATCAAGCATCATCTGTTTCCTTAGCCTTATTAGAAGCATTTCTGTTGAGAAATTCAGATGGATAATATAGCAAAGTGGACTTCAGTTTCATTTGCATTATTAGGTCGTTGGTGCACACGGCTGGGTCACTCAGCGTCTCCACTTGTCATGATATTCGACCGACTCATTATGGAGTTCTGTTACCGTGTTCTCATCATGTGTGATTCATGAGGCAGAGATACAACCGGCGGGGCCTATCTCCTCTGCGGAAGTTGTGGGGTCGTTGGCTCCTTGGAGCTCCTCCGCCCTTGACAGGTCTTGTTCTTAATTCCGCATGGTGTCCATGCACTCTCCTCCCAAGGCCATCGGGGTAACCGAATGGGGAAGCCGGTTTAATCGCCGACGGCCTGACCATGGAATAGGTGGTACTGGTTTACATGGTAACAGTAACAGGTATGACGTGATATCAAACATACCTTCACTAAACATATGATGGTAGGTAAGAAGCCCTCGATATACTGTTTCTCTTGATCCGATTTCTACTACCATTCTCTTTCTTCTTACAGGCTCATCGATGGGGGTATTCGGTAGATTTGCAGATATACACACCTAGATCGAAAAGAATAACACAACCATTAGCCGGAGTTCTCACGCCTCACTTCTTAGAAGACGAAAGATATGTAGGGCAAAGCAGAGCAACTTTTATTTGTTAAAGCAAGCTGGGTATGCGGCAGCTATACAGCTGATGTGGGCCTGTGGCATTACTGCTTGTGCCCTCATGATGGAAACCAGTCATTAAAAATTCAAATTAGCTAACATTCCAAATCTCCTTGAAATAGACATGGCCTGAGACTGTTTCTGGTTTAGGGTGGACATTACAAACCTCAATAAAAGCTTTAAATAGAAAACGGTCAGAATAAAGTCGTGAATGATCAAAGAAACAAGGGAAAAACATCAAATCAAATCTCAATTAAACTTCAATTATAAACTTATCTAAGACTTGGGTTCGAATTTGGCTAGTCTTGCTGCGGATTACAAGATTAATTTTCATATAGCAGTGAATAATTGATACAAAAATATGTATATGATCCAATTGATATAAAAAGACTGGTCTGATAGAGAAGCAGGTCTGGAATAAATCAAGTCCATTGCTGGTGCCGAAAATGTAGGATATGAGAGAAAGAAACGTCGTGTCTCTGACCAATGGAAAAAGGATCAGACGGTTTGAGAACAGTTTTACCAGTGATAGGTTACAAGCTGCGGAATATTTTCACGTGCTAAACGTAGATGCAGTCAACTCTGTCTGATTCAAACTCATGTAATTCGAACACAATTTCAGGTCCCTAAGAGGTGTTCTTCATAGCGAACGACACGAGATGGACAGCTGGAAAAAAAGGCTATTGTTCGATCCACGAATTGTTTAATAGTACAGTCAGCTATGTCTAATTCGAACTCTCTGGGGGGAACCATAAAACTGTTCGAATTACAAAAAGTTCGAAGTACGGAGATTCGAATCGTGGAGGTCTTTTGATAAGGGATTTTTGATAGCGTATGGAAAAGGTACAGAGTATCAGTACTCACTTTTCCAATTGAGAATGAAGCCTTGAAGTCCCCTTCACGATAATGCTGGTAAACGAACCCGCTGTTCTTGTCTTTCAACTTCAAATACACGATCCTCTCCACCCTATGATTTAAGGAAATGTAAGTTCTGAATCACACCACGATGTTAGCATTCAGTATTGGCATGTAAGTCGTTGGAGAGGGTCATGGGAACAAGATGATATCAAATCAAGAAGCAATTAAGAACTGTTTCTCACGGGCTGAGCAAAACACGTGAAAGATGAGGCACTGAACGTACCCAACCTAAACCAAATTAACGATCAAATGGAATGGCCCAATTTGCATTGACAGATTTAAGAGATCCATTTTTACATACAGAAAAATCGTTTTGTCATGTCAAAGTAGTACCAATGAGACGAAATCATGATTCAAGATCGAAGATTTCAGTGTCGTGCCACGTGGCTCAGCCCGATTGACTTCGCTACAAAATTTAGATGGATTGAAAGAAAATCGCAAGTGAGTGATATGTGAAATTGTGGAGAGCCTTTTTCCCACCCTTCAATCTTGACGCAGATGAATAAGGAATCCCGAGCCAGGGTTAAGTGCAGTCTGCCGACGTCACGATTCTTTAGGTTTTCTGTTGTTGGAAGCACCAAGGAAATATACTCTGAAAGGGATTAAAAAGTATATCGGTCACTTGATAAAATGATAAAGTCACATCACAGTTAAGGAACGAGATCTACTTCGGTGCCCTAGCTTTGTTTTTGGGAGCAACGACGCATCCCCATAAACTGCAAGAGAATTGCATGTATGTGTATAGAATAAGCTCTTAAATGTGCAAAAAATGACAATAATTTCGAAACTGTATACTGGATGAAACACTTCAGCTTTAGACTAGCTGTTGTGAATGTGTGTCCAGTACTTGTGCCCTCAGAGTTACTTTCGAGTACTCATTTACCGACCTCGGAAGGATGGACAGCTGAGTTGACTGTTGGCTTGTGGTTAGTGGTTAGTGGTTCCAACGACGGGATTCGAACCCACGCTAGTAGACCTCGCATATGGTTCGAAACACTGCGCCTTAACCACTCGGCCAGACCACCATAACACTATCGAATCGAATCGGAGATTAGCACGAACCAGATGATGGGCTCGAAGTTTGTCATATGGAAGTGGATTTCACGAGGCAGTCTCTAGTTGCCTTCTCTCCAATAGCGCATTTGTATTGAACCGTGAAGGATCTGAACCCAGCTGCGTGACGCGACGAGGAGATAAGGGCAGCCCCACCACATCGCTAGGAACTTCTCCTTTGTTATAAAATGATTGTCGAATCAGACTGGAAATTTTTCAGCAGTTCTGCTTTTATTTCTTTTAAATGAAAACCAAACGAGGAGAGAAAGAGACGAATTCAAGGAAACCTTTGTGGCAGGAAGGACAACATTCGCCATCTTTTGTTACTGGATCTGCGCAAGAAGCCAGCGGACATTCGCTCCTGACGTTTCGGCAATTCACTCTTGGACGCAGAAAAGGGAACTGCGGGTGCTGTTGAATAAAGATGAGGTTGTCATAACGATTCATTTCACATGATGGCATCACTTTATTGGTTTATTGGTCATCAGTATTCTAAACCTTTTATAACATAAACAGTTCATTAGACTGTCTCTGCCATCATTAAAATAGATGCAAAAAAGCATTTCTTCGAATGGATTTTGAGTTCTGCTTCCCTTGATGACAGACTAAGTACTCACAATGTCTATTTAAGACGCGAACACTAAGAGGTATAGCAATATGAAAATTGAAGTTAAGTACAATCAAACAAAGTAATTTGATGTGAAGAGAAGCAAAGTAATGTAATATAAAGATATCAAGCAGGGAGAAAACCAGAAACTCTTTCATGACAATGAATTCAACCAAACGTTTTTGGCATTGAAAAAGAAGAAAAACCAGAATCAATAGAGCATTTAATTGTATCCGTAATAGGGAAAGAAAGGTGAATGATTAGCAGACAATGAAAACGACCGATATTATGCTTAGATCGAGTTGTCGACCATGACAGCAGCTCAAACTGATTTCTGATGCCTTTCAAGCGAAATGCTTCAGCACTTTGTGATAGTTTATGAATTAAAAATCAGATTTGACTATGAGGCATAGAATAAATCCTGGCAAAATTCTCGAAGAGATGCTCTGAGACATGTCTCTATTGCTCGCGAATGCTGGCTAATGTGGTATGAATGAAAGACTGAAATTAACACAAAGTCCAAATAGATCTTATTAAAAAATGAAACGATACAGATCAATATACAGATGCAGAGATTCGCCAGCCTTATTGGGTCTTTTTTTAGAATGAAAAGACTTCTTGTCTGCAGAATGGCTCAGAATGCAGACGGTCCTCTTTACATCTGTGAGGTTAACTCGTTCTACCAATCCCCCTTTCAACAAATGATTTCCTCATTCAAGCCCTACATTTTGCAATTATTGCTACAGGAAATAAACGCAAATTGTCCAAGTGTTGCACTATGGCGCTACTTAAAAGTAAAATTTTTGTCTAGAAGAGATTAATTTTGCGCATAATCGTTTATATCCGTCTATGGTCATAAAGTAATGAATACAACTGAGAATAATGAACTTTTTTACTGTCATTGATTCAGGCAAAATCCCAACTGCTTTAAGGAAGGAGTAGAGAAATGCATTTAGCAATCTCTTACCCGCGAAAGGGTGTTCCTCTGATTTCTAATCTGAATCTAAAAAGCAGTTTGGGCATACTCATACTGATGGTCTCGTTTTCAAGCCCCGTTAATTCCAATCCCCTCCCTTCCCATCTGTGCCAGTCCAACTAGCAATTAACCGGTAGGGAGCAGGGGCTATTAGTGCGATGAGGAAGGGAGTTGGCAACCCTATCTCACAATGCTGTGGCGAGGAAGGGAGCTGGCAACCCTATCTCACAATGCTGTGGCGAGTAAGGGAGCTGGCAACCCTATCTCACAATGCTGTGGCGAAGAAGGGAGCTGGCAACCCTATCTCTAAATGCTGTAGCCAGGAAGGGAGCTGGCAACCCTATCTCACAATGCTGTAGCGAGGAAGGGAGCTGGCAACCCTATCTCACAATGCTGTGGCGAGTAAGGGAGCTGGCAACCCTATCTCACAATGCTGTGGCGAAGAAGGGAGCTGGCAACCCTATCTCTAAATGCTGTAGCCAGGAAGGGAGCTGGCAACCCTATCTCACAATGCTGTGGCGAAGAAGGGAGCTGGCAACCCTATCTCACAATGCTGTAGCCAGGAAGGGAGCTGGCAACCCTATCTCACAATGCTGTGGCGAGTAAGGGAGCTGGCAACCCTATCTCACAATGCTGTAGCCAGGAAGGGAGCTGGCAACCCTATCTCACAATGCTGTGGCTTGGTATGATATCATTCTAACAAGGTGCTCCTAATGCACATCTCGAGTAATTGACATAACATATTTGGTGTATGCTAACATGCCAGCCACGTTTCTGTACATAGCTCTTTGTAAATGAGGATACCCATTCATTGCTGCGACTTAACCGTTTGACATTCTGTAAGTGGAGAGGAGCATGAACTAAGATTGACTGCATTTGCAGCAATCCTAATATTTTTGAGCTCGTTAAACGTTTGTGAATAGAGAGAAACTTGTCTTTCAACTTCCAACATTGAAAGAATCAGCATCCTAGAGAAACTAAGAGCTCTTATATCGACACTCATTAGATCTTTGTTTTGCTATCCAGCGTCAAGAAACGTGACTAAGAAGAAATTACGAGAGGAAAGCAAGTTTATAGAGCTCATTCTGCGTTGAATTATTGACAGACACAAACAATGAGCAGTTTAAAAGTATAAACTATCAACTACAAAAATATTATCATTCAAAATAGAGGAAAGATAGTCAAGCTGTTCTCTCAAATTTGAAAAATGCATCTTGTTTTTCGCTTACCTTTAAGCAAGTGCAGTTCATGCATGGCATTCGGCCAAACGGATGAAGAACTGGACAAAAGCTTGCTCCCACTGAATACCACTTTCTCGAAAAGTAACATTCTGTGAAAAATTGAAGGGACGTTTAAACACTACTCCAACCAATCGAAGAAAAATAAAAAAGGAGAAATAACTTAGGAATGAATTTTATATTGAATATGTATAGTGTATAGTGTATATAGAATTATGATCTAGATTTTAAAAGCTTTAGTATCCAATAGTGGTGACGTCGTGGTGTAATGGTCAAGCATGCGGACTCTCAAAACAGGGGTTATCAGTTCGATTCCTCCATGTGTCACTTTTATAACGCCATTGGCGAGGAAAGCAACGGGAAACCACCTCATGAATTCCACTTCCCTAGAGAAAACTCAGAGCCCTGTCTCTGGTTTCTGCTACGCTCTAAATCGAGTATGCAACGCAGTTATCATTAGTATCCAGCAAACAAAAGCTTCCAATACTTATGAATCTTTTTTGATGACACTGGCGAATGGTTCTGTATCACAAAGTATCGCTAGCTAGCAATTTTTTAATAAAGTAGCTTTTGCTTATATCATTGTCTTATTGAAACTGATTCTCTTAAAATTTCCTGTATTTTTCGTAAGAAGCCAGTTTGTACAGTCAGACGATAAGATATAAATGCCTAGAACATTGTTCCACGACTATAAACGCATCAAATAAACTAATTAATGGGGCCCATATCAAAGTGAAATGGAATCTCGGAATGGGTCAGCTTTATTACGAACATGAAATACAGAAATAGCTTGGCTACTAAAGAAGCCATTGTTGGTTTGATTTTGCTTGAAGGGGCCATCCATTGAGAATTGAAAAGCGAATAAAGTCAGACCATCATAATGGTCATTGACTGATTTATCTTTAAGGAGCTTTCTGACTGACAAGGGCTCATGCCACTAGGGTAAGAGCCTAAAGGGGGCAAGGCACAGGGCGTAAAAGGTTTAAACAGCTCAACTCAACAACAAAACGGAAACTCTATTTGATGAAACAATGGAAATCCAGCTCATTTGCATAATGCAGCGAAACAAATCACTTCCAACACATCTAAGATGAATAAACTTGATCTGATCTCCCTCTCCTCTTACCTCTTCACTTTCTTCCTTCTTCCATTGTTGGGGCTTTTTGCAGGCCGCCTTGGCCTTTTCCTAACATAATTCCCTAAAAATATTATATGAATGCATTCCCTTCAAAAAACTGTGTTATACTGATTTCTCGTTCTTACTACCTATCATAGCAATACGAGAAATGTTTCAAAGCACGTTTCCTTTTGATTGTTGACAAAGACGCAAACAACTAGATCAAAGTTGGCGTTTTTGCAATAGCAATGTGGGCCTGTTGCTCCTATTCCTAAGAATCCTCAAAGAATCTGTAAGGTGAAGCAAGAGACACTTGCAAAGGCCTTACCTGTGCATTGAAATATCAATTACGTGGGGTCTCGCGTGCAAGGAATGTCTACTCATATCTTGATAGATATTTCAAAAATAGTATCAATTCATGTTCGAGACATTTGTGGCCACTATTAGCCGTCTTTGTGTGCCAGAAATGGCGAGGTTGCACTAACTGCCAAAGTACGTTGATGGCTACTCAATTCAGCCACTTCATAAGACCTCTTGTTTCTATTAGCCTTTCATCTAATTACCTTTCTCAGGAGGCGTAAACAAAAAAGGATAATAGGAACATTTGACAGTACATTGACTATTCAAGACGTTTCAGAATTGTCGGACTGATCGAATTTAGGTCAGAGAATGACTTTGATGGTCTCTCGCGGTCACCAAAAGCATGTTAGGATAGGAAATTAGATGAACGGATCTCAGAATTTAACATTCTCTCTTATATTAATGTCATTTTTCTAATCAGACGAGTATTGCGGCACTGCTAGGTCCCTTGCTTGGAGACAGGTTTATAATGGCTATTGCCTTGTAAGAATGGGTGAATGGCGCCATACCAATCACTGATTATTTAGATTTGATGTTCACGAGAAGGAGAAATTTCCTCCAAGTGCGTAAGTCAAGTCAGATGCACACGATCAATCTCTGTTTTAAGGAGAAGGTTAGTGCCCTTTTACGTTCCATCGAAGACAGAGAGAGAATTCTATTGTGGGAACAATGGCCACATGGATATGATTGCGGAGTTCTCTGCCTCGCACATTCGACTTCGACCGTAGCAGAAGCCAGAGACAAGGCTCGGAGTTTTTCTAGGGAAGTGGTCTTGGTGAGGTGGCTTCGTCACCAATGGTGTTTTTATTGCGGCACGTTCAGGATTCGAACTCGCAACCCCTGTGTTACGAGTCCGCACGCTTAACCACTTCACAACGGCACCACTGATCACCACAACGTAACTATCTCTTCTTACTTTTAATCCAGATTCCCATGAATGAAACTCGGGCTGGTCACTCTCGCGAAAGGAGTAAATCAGAGATGCTAGAACATAACACTGCTATCAGGATATCGTAGAATACATGAATGAAAGTCGAATCTCTATTCGTGAGATCAAGAACGGGCTATCAACAGTCAACCAAAGCTGACAAACAGCCATGTAAGTGTTTCCCATGACAAAAAAACGTCTCTATTCTCTTGATAAGGTTTAGTGCGGCATTCCCTTCGCGTTACTTGGCGGAAAGATTCCGTTGCATATTTCATTTTTCATGTAATCAAAAATTACAAGACTGCCCCAAATTCATTCATCCATCCATTCATTCATTCATTCATTCATTCATTCATCAATGCATTAATTAATTCATTAATGCAGTATTTCATTAATTGATTTATTCATTTATTCAATCATTCAGCAAATACGTTTTCCCCATTTCCTCATTGTCTCATTCATTTAACCGTTCATTCATTTAACCGTTCATTCATTTCTTCATTCATTCATTTATTCATTCATTCATCCATTCATTCATTTAATTTTTCTGTATTCACATACTAATTCTTATGTGACTTTATTGCTTCGAAAGATCGCTCGTTCTTTGCGAGATCGCCAGTGTCGTTTGCCCTTCCCGGTTCAAATTGAGCTCCCTTCTCAAACCTTCATTCCCACAAGATGTACTCCAAAAATTCTTCTCGTTGATTCGGTTAGTTTCAAGTAGACAGAAGCACTAGTCAAAGAAAGGCTTCTATATAAAAAAGCGATGGCAGCATTCTCCCAGTAAAGGATAATCCACTGCAAAGTTGAAGTGATTAAAGATTGTCCTTCGCAATGTGGGTTTTACCAAACTTATTGTCTGGTATTCTTCCTTCTCAATTGGCAATTTTGCTGTATAAATGGTGCTGAATAAGCGGCAGTACAAATGGCTAATAAACTATATCCTTGAGATTACCGTATGAGTGACCAGGATCTTTGTTAAGCAGCCTTAAGATGAGGTTTCCATTCATTAAGCGATTTTTAGGTGGAATTATGCAAAGAAAACATTCAAATACTGTTAAACTCCAATTGCAGCCATTGGAGTAGATTAAGTGCACAGGATTGAGGAATACCAAAGAAAAACTGGTGGCTTAGCTTTAGATTAACGGTAGAAGTTTGGAATAGTCTTACTGTCTTTCGGTCACTCCGACCACTGACAAGATACGTGTATCAAACAGTACCCTGGTCCTTTCTCTTTACGTAGCCACCCCCCCCCCCCCCCATAGATCATACATTCCTAGAATAAGAGACAGCAAGAGGCTTTCCTCGCTTTGCGTAAATTTGAAGCCTTAGGCCACCGACCATTCATTCTGCAATCGAGTGGCGTTGTCACTGAACAATCTTAACACCCGGATTCCCACCCGGATTCCCACCCGGATTCCCACCCGGATTCTCACCCGGATTCCCACCCGGATTCCCACCCGGATTCCC
>OZ032118.1:8962064-9109564 GCA_964026355.1 Pseudorhiza aurosa | reverse complement strand
ATTCAGAGACGTTGCCTACAGCGTCTGAAGATGTGGCATTTCTTGTCGCAAAAGTTTCTTAGCAACGCTGTTGTTCATTGTTTCAATGGAGGCAGACAACACTGCTGGCTTCTATTTCAAAGGACAGACAGGGAGGAAAGCGTATACGATTATCATATCGTTGCTAGCTATATTTTTCAAGCACGGTCTGAAATTCCCCAAGGATATTATCTAAACTTGTTAATGAAAACGCGGTTGAATTGCTTGTGGTGTAGTTTAACTCATATTGAATTGATAGCCAGACAGTCAGAATTGGAAACTTATCTATCAAAAGGCATCGATGGGAATAGATTAAAACGACCAAGAAAGTACGAAGAGGGGAATAAAGAATTAGGACACGGAAGCGTAAAGGAGGCAAACACACATGTCTAATTCGATAAGAAAAAGGAGTTGAATGTTATCGAATGCGGGTTGAGCATTCGTTTGTTGACTTGATTGGCTCTTAGACTCAATTAAATACATGACTGAATATCACCGAAGTAGAATAATCATTCAAGAAGTTGGTTATATCGGTAGAAATAGAACACAACTGCATTTACTGAATAAGTTTCTTGAAGTGTAACCGATTAATTGCTTGATATATTCATGATGTTAACTGACCAGAAATAGGTTAGCAGAACCCTACATAGCTGACCGTCCTCAATTTGATGATTGACTGATCGATTCATTGATTGATTGATTGATCGATTGATTAATTTATTGGTTTCTCAATCAATTAACAGAATGCCTAACAATCGATTGCTTGACTGATCGCTTAACGATCGATAAAATGATGGATTACGGATTGTCTGATTAATTGATTGATTGATTGATTGGTTGATTGACTGATTGATCGCTCAGTTGATTAACTGATTGCTCAGCCCACTTTTGACGCTCGATAATGAGATAAATCGATATCTTGAAATGAAAAAGCCTAGAGTTCTTCACTGATTTTGGTGAAAAGGCGACGCCCATCTTTTTTGGCTTTTGCGCCACACTGCTGTGCAAGCACAGTGAATGCTACGGTAAGGGGGGGCGCCAACTGGTACCCCTGTGTGCTTCCATACTCTTCCCTAAAGTGCTACGTATGAAGCTGAGAAGCACCACATGCCATTTGTAAAGTTTTGTTACAAGCAACCTGTTCTACGCTTCCCAACCAACCGCCTACCAACAAACACGCTTCTATTAGGCCATGGATGTAAGTATTCCGCATTTGATTGCATCTGATTAATAGGTCCCACCAGTAGATGATTCGATAAGTCAAGCTGCCGAAGTTACGCTTCTGAAGAGGTCGATTCAACCGGCCCTCGTCCCATTTAGAGCCATTTGTTTCTGCACTTTGTGACTTTACGGTCCGAATCAAATGAATCCTGCACATTCATCAACTAGTCAGCATAAATTTTTTAAAGAAATTTACTATTCATGAACAAAAGTCACCCATAGAAAGTGATCACAGTCAAGGGTATACGTTTCTGCGCTTTCAATGAACGTAATCACTGGTGCTAAGGTAGATTTACGGGGATTTACGTAAATAAACTGAGAGACTTATTGGTTTTCATATTGAGCCCGGCAGTGCAAAGCCTTCTGCCGTGGATCTTCCTAGCTTGATTAATGACTAGTAATCGAGATCAAAGTTTCTGGCTTTCGGGAATGTCTGGAAGCTTTTCGATTCAAAAGGGGATGCAGATGATAATTTGGTAGTGATGTGGGATAGTCATTGAGTGCAATTTTAAACTGTTGTCACGTATCGGCTTTTTGAATTGATACTTGACACTAGACCGCAGTTGAATACAGGAAAAGCTAGGCGAGACTGAATAAATCACATTGCCACATAACTCGCCGTTATGCATGGCAGTGACTCATCTTTCTAGCGAATAGAAAAGTCCCCTGTGCGGATTCGATTTCACGTTAAGAGACCTACAAACAACTCATTGAAGTCCTGTACTGGACGAGATTTCTTTCTTCTCTTGTAATGGGCTGTCGTCTTGAGACAAAGAAAACTATTGCCTTGTAACTTGCAAAAGAACTGCTGACAATTATCTTCCAGTTGGGTCCATTTTTGTGACTTCTAAAATGACGAGAAGGTCACTGTCGTTCTACTGGCATTGTTGCGTTAGAGCGCATATCCACCATATTGAAAGAACGGAGCTCGGTCCCAGGCTCTTTGCGTTAATGAAGGCCCTGCATCTGTCACCCAGTAGTAGGTGGTAGAGTCCGGAAAGGAAAGGAACTCGTCACATTACATCAAATTAGTCCACTTTCTAATGAGATGCTCATCGATGCTCGCATTCAGTGTCGGATGCAACTCAATTTTTCCCTGATCATTTCCTACACATTTCTCGTATGCTCGTCTAATTTGTGAAATTTGTCATCGCAGAAGTAACCATTCAACTTAAGGCCGTCAACTTTAGCTAATTTTTTTGTAATTTTGCTCTTGTCTCAGGTCGAAAGGTCAATTGAACTGGTGAAATGCTTTCTCATTCCATTGCTAGAATCAGTACAGTTATTTAGCAATTGCGTCGTATAGATATGCTACTATGGAAATGTCCTTACTACCAAAGGTATCAAGAACTTCAAAGGCTTTTCCATGAAGCAGAGATTCATGAGCAATTCTACAAAGGGAGCCATTTCAGTGAAAGAGAGCTTGAACAGAAAGCTTCCCATTTAGCCACTCAATCACAAATGTTGCCATTGACTACACAAATTGCCCTGGCAATGAATCGGAAAAATTTCTGCGCCAGGCCTATTAAATCTTCTCTTTCTCGTGCTTCAATGTCAATTCAGTATTGAAGCTTTATCTATTTCATTGAGTGGGAGCTCCTCTCCGACCCTGCAGCATCTTTAACTTCGATTGAGAGACTCTTCAACTCCTCAAGGCAATGAATGGACATCAATCGTTCCCGTATACTTGGCTATACCACTCATGAATTAAGGTGTTTGCTATCTACAGAGGACTCAACATACGTCGCCAATTCTGTGTTGCAGCTACCAGCCGATGCCATTACAAGCTTTGGAAAGGAAAGGGGCCATGACCCCAGATAATGTTTAGGAGTGAAAAAATCGCATTTCAGGGGATCCTGGGAACAACGTTCTTGTGTTCCTGAGTAAGGCAAAAGACGGAGCTTTTTGTTGTTGATATCACATACAGAGCAGAAAAGCGGAAACGATTTCGTCATACAGCTTTTGCCGTCCGAAACTTGTCAGAGAATGAAACGTCAGATGATGGCCGATGTAAGAAAAGGAGCCCTTATCATCAAAGCTTAATATGGAACAAAGAAGGGTCAAAGCCCCCCTACCCAGCTGCCTTTTGCCGGCGTGCGTATGGCTGTGAAAGACGCTGACCCATCGGCATTTCCAACTTCTTTACTGTGATTTCGTTTACCCAAGGACAGACTCCGTTGGGGCTCTCTCAAATAGATTTTCAGCGGGGCAACTGTGTAATAGATACCGGTGTTGGGGACCTTGCTCATTTATGCAAAGCTTCACAGCGATGAATGCACTCTCCGTTGCTCGACTGAAAACATCAAAGCAAGACAACGTTTCATTCGCAAGCTACCAGACGCACGTGAGTTCAAGGTCTAATAGAGACAAAGTCAGCATTCAGCGGTGATACTTCAAAAATCTGTCAAGGTCTACTGTCACATTCGGGTTAAGTTTCACGTCTACGAATCGAAAACAAACATTCATCTAACTGAACAAGTAGGGACGAGTCCTGACTAGATTTCAGGGAGCATTGCCACGCTGAAACGACTCCCCCCTGAGGCCCCCTTCCTGCATACGCCTTCGTATGCAAGGCATTTGAAACAAGTAAATTTTGACGGCTGTCTCTCAAAAAACAGTCTGACAAGGAAAGATTTTGATGAATCTTCTGCCAGTCGCTGATTCTTTGATGAGCATGAAAGTGGTTTTCTTCTACCTTACTTCGTTGGAAACTGACGTAACTAATACCCCTCTGACGGTAAATCAATCTCGTTTTATTACAGGCTACGGTTACAGGTGCTCTTCCGCTCCTGGCTCAATCGAAGCCAATTAAAAGTTATATTTTGACATTCGACTTATTCCAGTTAATGATGGCGTACCAAGAAAGGGCCTCCGGTAATTGGCTGTTGTCCGTATCGAGATGGTGACATTTCCGACAGCCAATAACCCAAGCTAAATAACTTTGTAGCGTACTAAATTCCGAGCTTAGCAGCAACCAGAGACATGGCTCCGAGATCACTCTTGGGAAGAGGACTTTGATGAGGTGCTTTCCCGTTGCTTTCCTCACAAACATTGTTCATATCATGTACGTTTACCGTCCCGGATTCGGACTGACAACCCCTGCGTTATAGTACGCAATCTTAACCACTACACCAGCTATAGAAAGTGTCTTATCAATGGCTTCAGATTCTCATACAAAATTTTCACGGTATGGCCGTATTCACCATACTTTTGCTTGCAGACTAGCGTCCAGTTTGCATAGAGTTGTGTTCTCAAAAGGCAAACTCTGTTAACTGCGTGTTTACAGAGAAACTGAGATTTCTCAAGGACTGACTAGTTTGTATTGAATCAAGAGTTCAATGCAGTTCGTGTATGCGACGTACAGCCATTGCAGAAGTCACTCTCTCTGGATCAAGAGATTTACGCATGGAGTCAAAGAGCCCTTTCAAATTTCACCGTTCTAATTTCTATTAGCCTTTGATTTGCTAGGAACCGCTGCTTTGATGTTTATAACTGTTTCCCACAAGAAAATCCCAAAGAATGAGGCAAGATTTGCTAAGTAAAGCAATGGAGCTTCCACATTTGGGAGATGGCGGTGGGGAGATGAATAAATCTCGATTTCCGACTAACCCATTTGTGGAAGCTGTAGTGCTACTGCAAGAAATGTGCGCGTTATAGTCATACGAGCTATCAAAGCCTAGTTTGAGTTCCGACGTCCAGCTTACAAAAATTAACTGAATAAAGTTTGCATTTTGCATTCTAAACTCACTCACCACACAATAACCTCACCAGAGAATGAAGGTCAACGCACAAATTTCATTTTAAAGAATCTGCAGCCGGTATTGAATTGCGTGCAAGATATTGCAGTTTGCTGAAGCGACCCACTTGGTCTAAACATGCACGAGCTTCACTTCAATTGATACAATTTGCCTCTCTTGAAATATTTCCCGATTAGATAAAAAGGTAGCTTGGATTAAGTCGAATTAGTCTCCTAGTGTTGCAATCACATGCGTACATACAGAACAGAGGGCCGTGTAAACAAACATCAAGAAATACTACCCGCGTGGAAAGTCGACGATTAAAACGATTTCTCTCACTTACTTGTTACTGGTCCCGAAAACCAGGAATTCCTATCGTCTTCACTGATCAGCCATGGAATCCCAGCTTGAACCGTGTTGAAATATAATACGATGAAGCCAGCCATTTTCACACAATGCAGATTGCAAATCATCTTCGTGGCACGTCCAACTCTGCTAGAAAACGATAGTTTGCAGTGATTTTTGAACAACGACTTCTCGACTCAAATCCTTCCACCTTTCAATATATCCACCAAAGACTCACAAGCCATATGTAATCCCATATAATTGAAGAGAAACAATGCACACATTACACATGGAAACAACTATCGCTCTATAATTGGACCCGTCTCGGGGCTGACAACCTTCAAAGCATGGGTCGTATTGTATCCCTTGAGAGCGAGGATGCCCAGCGCGACTGGCTGTGTACCGTGCGTCGTGTCAGTAAAAGCACAACGCAGGAATGTGCGCTGTTTGCTCGGCTAATGGCGGAAATTGAGTGAAAAATCGATGGCAAAAAGAATAAAGGAATTAATACTGGGCGAGTGGATTATTTGATTTGGCTCCTAATCTAAAAAGATATCAGATTATCCCTATAGAACTGAAGGGATTCTTAGCATGAAATAATGCAACAGGGGATCCAGTGAGCTTTATGCTGAGAATGAAAAATGGGAAATGTGTTTAGCTATCCGTACGTTACCTTGGCCTGTTTCTTCACACACTAGTCAAATGCATCTGTGAGAACCTGTTCGTGCAAACGTCCTCTAGAGATCGTCTAATTTTGAGAGAGAAAGAAATCATTAGATTAGCTTGATACAACAGCAACAACCCGAATTCTTTTCAGTTGGAAATGAATGGGTCCAGGCACTTATCGAGCCTTGACAACAAGACAACCACGTGGTCAACTGAGAAAGATCGTTGGTGGAAACGGAGGAGCACGCACTGCCAGGCGAGGGGTTGAGCCATTTTCAAATAAGGGACGAGGCTCGAATGCTGTCAAAGTTCAAATGATCTTTTGGAACTACAGTCAAATATGTCTAATTCGAACTCGTGTGAGTCAAAATTTTGCGAACTCGAACAAATTGTTCAGGTCCCTTGAAAATCTCCTAACAAAAGACCTCCACAATTCGAATCTTTGTTATTCGAACTTTTTACAACTGAAACATTTTCATACGATCCTCCAGAGAGTTCGAATTCAAAATAGCTGACTGTCTCATTCCATGTAATTTTTTAGCTTCCTATTTCCACGAAATGCATTTGGATTTCTTTTAAGAAGGGAAAGAGCTAACTTTTGATTTTTTGTACAAAGCCTGAAATTTTCTGCATCCAAATCTCAGGATACCTCAGTCGTATCAATGAGAGTTAGGAGAGCCGCTCACGAAGTGTGATCACGTTCAGAGGAAGGTCCTGGATACTGCTCGATAAATAAAGAGCTTTTCACTGCTCATTAAAAATATATATGAAAGAAAGAAAAATAGATTCTTAGTTTCCAAAAGTAATTTAATAAGTTTGGAATACGTGCACTCTGAGGTAAAATATCTTACTCTAATGCCTCGCTCTAGTCGTGATAATATTCCATAAGATTGGTATTTTCCTATATTCATTTCAAGAAACGTAGAAGATGTAAAATATGTAGTAGTCCATTTCATAATTTATCCCTTTATTTTCTTTATTCTCGAAGTGTAGAATGGCTTAGGGTGAAAACTGATTCGAGTGAAGCAAAACGATTCAGGGGGGGGAACGCGATTCCAGGGCTGGCTTGCCAAAATAAGTATTCCATGCACGTGCACGATTTCTTCTCACCTGAGAAAATGAAGCAGCGAAGTCCCTTAAAGATCTTACCTGTGATAGTATCAACAAAATAATGGACAATTTTGGGACAGCAGATTTTCAGCTCTGGATAAAAAATTTCATTAAAAGTCTGGGTAAGGATTTCATTTGAACAAGAGTGTGGACAGTATGTAGCGCTGACCGTCAAGTGACAGGGAGATGGAGCAGGCAATATATGCACTGTTTTATACTTGGGTCGAATTTCTGTTAACGTGCCGATTAGTCTGGCAGAAATTTGCGAAAGTGTCATTATACGCTGGAACGCAAAGTTATTGTGAAGCCAGCTCGAGGCAGACTATTAAATGAATATTACACGACTCGTGGTTGGGCTTCTGCTGTTGATTTATGATCAAACTGACAGGTGCGATATAGAAAAGTGTACTCGCTATCTCTGTGTAAGGGAATGATAAGTCTTTGCATTATCTTAGGCGGGTCTTGTAGAAATAAACCAGGATCAACTCATTCTTTATAATCCGTGAATGAAAAAATCTCCCCATCCTAATTAAGCCAGCGCAAATGATTGCGGTGAAGATGACGTTGTGCATGGGGAATCATGAAAAATGTCACAACAGGAAATTCGAAAGGATATAAATATTTTGCATACGAATGAGGGCATCTTAACCTAAAAAAACCCTCTATAAACTTATGAATGCGGCTAGCATTACGGATTGATCTTAATATAACCCTAACATTAACCAGAACCCTTAACCATTAACCTTAACCATAGCCCTTAACGAGAACCCTAACCCCAAGTATAGCCGTAACCCAAATCTTAACAATAACCCCTTACCCATTATCTGGATCCTAACTTCGACCCCTTGCCGTGAATTCTAATCCTAGGCCTAGCCTTATACAAAACAGTCTGACCCTAACAAAAAATCTTACCTTTAATTACCAACAATGTCAACCCTAGCATTAGACGCCAACCTTTAATTCGAACTTTCACTACTTACTTTTAATTTGAACCCAAATCCTAATCCCACATTCTAACTTTAACCCTTTACTCTTAATTTCAAACACCGAAGCCATTTTGCCTTTTGTGCTGTATGTGAATCATGAATTTTGCAACATACATTGAAGGAAGAATACAGGCTGTAGAGGTGAGATGCTTCCGAAAACTACTTGGCACCTCTTAAAACGAACATTGTCACAAACGAAAAAGCGAGAATCAGGATAAAGCAAAGCAGCGGATCCTTTCAAGACCCTTCGACCGCCGCGAAACGATGCAATCTGAAGTGGCACGGGCACGTCTCAACATCGCAAGGGCGCTCCAAAGCAATCATGTAAGGCAAGGGACAGGGAGGCAGAAGGATAGACAGGCAAAAAATAGCTGGGGAGATAGCATCACAGAATGGATCGGCCTGTAGCTGAAGAGCACCCTTCCAAGGGCAGAAAATAGAGACGAATGGATGGAGAGAACTGGTGGACAAGTACTCAATGACGTCTCTACTGATGACCAGACTGCATGAAAGTTAAAGTAAAAGCCTTTATTGTAATCCTAGCTCCTTATACCAGCCCCTTATCTTAGCCGTAACCCTTATATAAGAAATCACAGGAAAGGAAGCGTTGTAAAAGATGAATGATAATGAGTGGTACGTGATCGAAATCCAAATTTCTCAAGTTCTGGAACTTCTTGCAGATGCACATGCTCGCCAAGTGGAGCAATGGTCGAATGCCGAATGCATACTTCTTGAAATGTCATTTTGTCATCGAAATGATCTTCCTCTTCCAAACTTGCCTTCAAGAGCAGCTCACAAACCCACACTACTGGATGCAAGGCATAAGTAACAAAGAAATGCGAGCATGTGGGTAGGATGCATACGGCCCAAGAATATAAATCTTTAACTGATTGAACATCTATAAGGTCGAACAAATCGAGTGAGACCAGTGAGCTTCGATTGAAAACAGTGTGCAACGATTAACCATATGAAACTGAAAGTAGCTGAATACGGAAAAGCACAGATATTCAACCACACCATAGCTGCACTTCGAGACAGGTAAGCGTCTGGAAATTTAACACATTTGCGAAAGGCGATTGTGCTTCGGTAAAAACCACAAAGAGGATCAACAGCATAGGTTTCTGAGCATTCTTGAGCAAATTTCCACTATTTCACAGACTGATTCGTCTCCTAAACAAGGAACAAGGTCACTGTTTGCTAACAACTTATTCAGCCGGGGGGGCAAATAGCTAAAATGATCAGAAAATGATGTGCATTCACGTGATAGGTTTGTGCTTGCATTCTGACAAAGACAATTTCGATTCATCTGATCCCCAGCAATTCACAGCCAATGTCCAAAGTCAGAAACATAAATTCTTGGCAGCATTAAGAGAAGTCTAGGAAATCTGATTAAAAATTATGGATTAGAGGAAGCAGAATTCCAGCAACAGAGGCACGAGGCCCAGGAGACAGAATGAGGTTTTAGCAGGGGATAATAGCAAGGATGAGTATTTTGCAAATTTGATTAAAAGATTACATGAGAGCAATTAATTTGGAAAACAACGACAATTTGTCAAGAGACTCCAGACCTAAAGAACTAAGAGACCATGCCGTTTCCATTGAATATACACAACATACTATTTAAAGAAAAGGAATTAGTTACGAATCTAAAGGCCTCCCAATTAGAGTTGTGCTGATCGGTGTTGATCTACCTATGGTTTCAACAAATAGATAGAATAACAGTCGCTTTTAGCCTCTCTTTGGGAATAGAATTTTAAAGGAGGTTGCATTACTATTTTATAATTACAATACCATGCTATTTGCTGTTTCTGTCTCTCTATCTATCTATCTATCTATCTATCTATCTATCTATCTATCTATCTATGGCTATCTATGGCTATCTATCTATCTATCTATCTATCTATCTATCTATCTATCTATCTATCTATCTATCTATCTATCTATCTATCTATCTATCTATCTATCTATCTATCTATCTATCTATCTATCTATCTATCTATCTATCTATCTATCTATTCCTATCTATCTATGCCTATCTATCTATGCCTATCTATCTATGCCTATCTATCTATGCCTATCAATCTATGCCTATCGATCTATGCCTATCTATCTATGCCTATCTATCAATCTATCATGGTGGCCTGTACAAAGCCCCAACAAAGGATGAAAGAAGAAAGCAAAAGGCTAAGGACTCTGGCTTGGTACGCCTAACGTGTGTTCGTACATGTTTCTAAATAAGCTAGACAACCTTCGAAGTTTTAAATCGAGATGGCATGCACTGTGAACACAAAGTATGAGAAGAAAGAAACGCTGAAGTGGTGAGAGCTTGCTGAACAATGAATCAATGGTGAGAGTGCATCCTATCCAACACAATTCTAGACAGCAGTGATAACTGACGGTAGTCATTCTTTGTTTAAGTCAACACAAAAGGAACGTTTCCCGACGCAGTGCGAAAGTTGGCATCGTGGTTGGACCACACGCTTTGTGGGTTGAAGGTTCTGGGTTCAAGAAACAGTCATTCTATTTTTTCGATGCCCGCTTTCTGTCCACTGAGCAGCAACCGGACACCTAGCACTGAGTTGAAAGCAAATTGCGACGAGTAAACGAACTGCCTACCCTACCTCACCATGCCGTGGCAACGAAGTGTACCTATGGTGTGGGACTGGATATTTCAACGCAGAAGCGCACAACACATTAGGGCAGGTTGCCATTGTTGATGGAAAATGGTGAAAGAAGAAACGGGAGGAAGGAACGTGAGGGAAGCGGAAGAGTTCAACTGTAGAGAAACACAGGACTTCTCCTTGAACTGGGATTGTAAAACTGCAGCGGATTGAGAGTGAATCACTGAGATTTGACTGGAGATTAACGCGTCTATCAGACAACATTCAAAAGAGATTACTGGGCGACACTTTCAAGTTATGTTGGAAACCGTTAGAAGCGCAAATCGTAACTCTAGACTACCGCCATTCCGTCTGGATTCAAGTCAATTCAAGGATTTGAAACAGATTCAGTTGCGAGAAAGTCCTACAGCGAACAGTAAATGGCTCGCATGTTTCAATAACGACTCCAAGTGGCTATGAGCATGGAGAAGGGTAGCTGAATTTAACGCAGTGATGAATAATAATACTAACAATACCAGTGTTGAACATTGTTTTAATTAGTAGTTATGCAACATGACCCCTTGGTCGTGTTGGCTCAGCAGCATGGAATAACTTAGCAGCAGAATAGTTTTGCTTTCTAGCTTTTCCATATAGATTTATTGACCACTTTCATAACATTAGCAGTTACATTTGGACGTCCTGTCAGTAGGTTTATTTACATTGATTGTAAGGGATTAAAATCGCCTCTGTCCCACCTAGGCGTTGCACCTTCTAAAGAGAATGCTTTTATCCCTTTCTCTATGATTTCCTTCCCCACCGATCTTGAATTGAAGAAATCTAGTAACCCAGTCCAGTAAACAAATTTTCGCTTGAATAAAAGAGCTGTTGCAAAGGTAAATCGAAACTAAAATGTCTACTTTCACACCCTTTCGATTGCTACGTGAGTTTAAACAAAAAACAAACATTAAAAGCTTAGAATTCTATCTAATTTTGAAATTTTTAAAAAACGTCATCCTGAACCCTGCTATCCTTTTTAACCTCTATATGGCGTCGATTTCAGCCTCATAAACACGAAAATTCGGATTTTTACTCATACTACTTCCATGAGCAACGTTGCTCAATGTGAAAGTGAATAGAAAAAGCCATTGAAACTCTAATTCTATTTACGAATGATGATCTTATCCTCGTGGTGCCAAGAGGCCTTACGAAATTCTACTCAAGGCCACGTGAGTTGCAGGAAAGCTTTTGGTTTCATTACGGAAAAAAACAGAAAAATAAATGATGTAATATGAATGCAATGTTACGCCGGGGCCTCGCATTAGGTTCAATATGCATCTGTTCCTTAAAACGAGACAATTTCGCCTGTTAGAGCAGGACTTCGAAGGTTAGCCAGTCGAAGCTCATCAACGTCAATTCTTAAGAAGACAAATCAGGTTTCTCCGCTATGAAGGCCTTTATTCGTTGAAATAGCTCTCTTTTGACCTCGTCAGGGACCATGGCTGAAAAAAGGAAAAGTGACAACATCAATGTTTGAATTCAAGTCGAAGAAAACGCCGCAAAAATGAGACGACTGAAAAATATATGAGGATTTTCCCATTTTTTCATGCGAGGCTTAAATCTTCGGCCAAAGCACGCGACATCTCATTCAACACATATCCAACATCCAGCTTAGCACTGGTAGGCACCTAAAAATCAAAGTTGAAGCGATCCAACATATCAACCAATACCCATACACCAACATTTCACCCACCCACCAGCCGAACCCCACCATTTTCATTCGACATCTAAACCCCACCATTTCATTCGACATCCATACCCCAACATATCAACCAACACCCATACCCCAACATTTCATCCAACAACTGAACCCAACATGTCATTCGACCTCTAACATCAATCATCTAAATCCTGACATGAGAAGACAACCAAGCACAAGTGGTCAAAAAACGAAACAGCAGAGTGCAAAGCAATTGTTGGGCCTCTTCACCCAACGATTTTCAATTCAGTCAAATTTTCAGTCAACGTCCAAAATAACATGATCGAAAGTAAGATAATGGTGAAACTATCACTGGATTTTTATTTAGGGGGAGCAAGAGCTTGGAACGGTCTGTCAGCTATTTAAATATTTTGTTTCACTTATATTTTGTTGCTTTATCTTGCTTTGGATTTCTACTAGTAATAAACACTTGCATCTTAATCACATCGTCATTTTGTCAAATTAGTTTGCTTGTAGTTGGACGGCTCCTTGCAAACCAGCACTGCTGAAAGGGTTACCGTCCTAAAATAATTGAAATTATAATTATAATAATTATTATTATTATTATGGTTTGGCCAGCAAGATGTTGGGTGAAATCTAAGGCGTTAGATAGGAGCCTAATTTATCGACAGAAGCAGAACACAAGAGAGGCGGCATGAACAGCCATGCAAAAACTTCTGTCTATTTCTCTCACATTATAACTGTGAGCAGATTTAGAGCCATGTCTGGAGGGAGACAAAGAACTATTGTGAACAGCGAAAGGAACAATAGCAGATTGATAAAGAGAGCAAGACGATTACAAGTAGAATCTCCTTTGAAGTGAAGCTTACGCCTAACCGAAAGTGGAACATTACAAAAAAGCATAAGTACTCTTAAACGTGTTCCGCTTACATGAGAGGGCGCAAATTCCAAACGTGCTAACCGACAATGAACAAGCTGGATGTGGGAGCGGACACTACACAGATTGAAAAATAGCGTAGAATGAAGCTATCAACTCGCAGTCGAGCATAATGAATAGTGAATGGGAATGCAGACATTTCGTAAGTAAAGGGATTTTGCGAGAGACGCCAGTTGCATTTATGGAGACTTGAAATCATCAACTTGGACCTCTCAGGCTATCAAAAGGTGTTGATGACAAAGCTCCACTCATAGGAAGGAATAATGGGCACTTCTGTAAACGAAAGTATAGGACGGAACTTTTCCTGTGGCACCTATTACTAAACAACATGTAAGTTCTGGTGACATAGGCGGATACCTCCAATTGATATCTATCTTCTTTGGTGTCTAAAATTGAAACTCCCAAATAAACCAACTATATTCAGGCTTCGTGCCACCGAACTTTTCCCAAAGATAAAAAAACAGCACTTGCTTCTCCTGTAATGGTTGATTCGTCTTTGATGCCAGTATCGAGATAGAACTTTGGATTGTCGGGAAGATATTTGCTGCTCGAGTTAAGCACTAGCTCGAAATCAGTCTAGCTTAAGCCAAAAATGAAGTAAAGATCGACTCAAACTTCTCAAGCGGTTTTTAGGTTGACATGATGGCGCCCATCCATTCGTATATGTGAGCCATGCAGCTGTATCAGTACAGTGAAGTCTACAATTGATAGCTAGCCATCTGGCAGCACTGGGTGCTTGTCTGCGACATTCTTTTTCAAAGTGCTGAGTGACAAGAACGAAAGTAGCATGTATCATCTTTAACGACTTTGATATGACTCGATCGGCGTTTCTAACTTGGGCATGATCTCAACCACTAGGCCACTAATGCCTTAATAAAAGCACGGGAAGGAACATCTTCCGAGGCTAGACAAACCCAAGAACTATCATGTACAGAGAACAATGAGATATTTGCTCAACAATTAGCACACTTGAAACGGAACCGTATAACGTTTTTCTTTACACACAGAACTCAGTCTGGAGGATAAAAATAGCGGACTACAATGCTAGGGCACGTCACCAGAAAAAAAACACCTGCACTTCATCACGAGGTCACAGCAGTGAGCTCAAATCCAAGGAAAAGAGGCCGCCCACTGGCATAGCTGAAGGACACCCTGAAACGGAACATCGAGTCATTTGGAAATGGCCTGCATTTCCTTAGAATTGATGGACAGAGCCATTATGCATAATGATGCTGATGATGATGAAGATAATGGTGATTATAATGATGATTATTATTATTATCATTATGATAAAGATGATAAGAATAATGATGATTATACTGATGATGATGATGCTGATGATGCTGATGATGATAATGATTTTAATGATGATGATGATAAATATAATGATGATGATGATGACGATGATAGTGATGACGATTTTTATGATGATAATGATGATGATGATAGTGATGATGATTTTAATTATGATGATGATTATTATAATGATGATGATGATGGTAATGATGGTGATAAAAATAATAATTAATCTTAAAGGCGAAGTGCAAAAAATAAGAAAAATCAAAGCTAATGTCTCAAGGAAAAGTGAATTCAAAAGAGAGTTTGAAAAGTTAAAAATAAAACCCCTTGTACCTATAGAAATCTGTGCTTTTTGCTTTTGATTTGGGTCACGATGGCAAAAGTATGTTCGATTAGAATTTTAACATCAAATTAGACAACATTGTGTCAAGATAGTTGAATGGCAAGATTCGTCTGCATTGATCCTATGGTTAGTGGTTCGAATCCGTCCTCAGCTGAACTTGCACTTAGAATGAGGAGAGTCGCTAACTCTTTGCTGATCTAGGTGCAGGAATCACTAGGCGTGGTCACATCGAGAGGAAGGATTTGGACACTTCTTGATAAGCAAAAAGCTTCTCAGTGTTCATTAACAATATACAAACAAGGACAAAATCTCTTCCTAATATATTTGAGCTAAGAGAGATCTAGGCAGTCTCTTCGTGGGTGACTTCTGCTTGCTGCACCACCAAACACGAGGCACCCGAGCGTCTGTAAATCAGAGGCTGGCATGTGTAACCCAGAACCCGGCATGGCTTTTGCTAATTATTCGTCTAGCCAACATCCTCCGTTCTAGTACTATCATCACGACTAGGTCAAGCACCTGCTCGAGCCCTGCTGCGAATACACCGTAGAAATCCACACGCAATAGAATACAATCATCGGCAGATTTGAACACGAGCCGCTTTGGAAGAAAATGGAAAAAGATTACGGTAATGAGCAATACCTCTGGCTTTGGGTGTCACTTCGTCAATTAAGTTGTCAACTGTTACGTTGTCGATCCCCTTGTCCTTGACAACACCTGTAAAGTAATGAAACAAATATATGAAGCATAAGAAATAAAACATTTAAATTTTCCTTAACATAACTCATTCGGAAAAAATAGCAGATGATTCGGAAGAAGAAAAGGTGCGAGGATAGCTGTCAAAGGTAATGCACTTTCACAGAGATTCCGTCATCTGCGTTGCGTGCCCCACCTTCAACTTCACCTTTTTTCACTTGAAGGGAACAGAGCCACTAGCTATTTGTTATCCCAGGCGTATGAGCCGCTAGTTGCGGTCAAATTTCGAGCAAGGGCGTGGACACTGCATGATAAGCAGGGCTTCTAAACGCGAAGAAGCACAAATCATAGCAAATTGGATAGGACTTGAATCAGAATTATCAAAAAATATACGCAACCCATTAAACTTCGAAGGAACAATAGAACCTCTAAAAAACGTGTGAGTAAAAAAAATTTCGACTAGACATCATTTCAAATTCCATCGTTAGGCCAAAGCAAGCAGGTAGCTTCGTTGTCGTGTTATCTACTGTATTCAGCCATGGTGACGTAATGCTTACATAGAAACTCCAAGGGTGTACTAGAACGGGGAAAGAATATACTTTGACTAATTAGTGGCTGCCGAATCATTGAATAGAATTAGAATATTCTGGAGAAATAGTATAAATACCGCGACTGAAATAGAGTTAAGGGGAAGGTTTTCGCTGCATCTACATTATGCTGTGACTGATGATTGAGAATTACTTTTTTTTAGTGGGTTATGTTGAGGAAAGGTTATGGTGGCCTATACAAAGCCCCAACATAGGAAGAAAGAAGAAAGCGAGCAGCTAAGAGGATAGAGAGATAAGATCAAGTTTATTTATCTTAGATTTTAAAGATGGCAAGTTGTAGGACTCAGGAAAGCAAGAAGAAGGCAAGACGTTCCATAAATTGCATGTTCTTGGGATGAATGATGATTTGTGAGATAGAGTTCGTGAAGTAGGCAGTGAAACTTGGAAAGGGTATGAATGAGTTGAGCTTCTGGTGGTCCTGACACGCCTCAGAGCAACTGGAATAATATCCCTGATCTCCTGAGAACAATGTCCGTTAAAGTATCTGTAAAAGATGGAAAGATCTCCAACTAAACGACGATGGGAAAGAGGTTGGAGCGATTTGGTGATGTTAGGATTATTGATGAGACGAATGGCTTTGGACTGGACTTTGTCGAGAAGACAGAGAGTAGATTTTGGAGTAGCATTCCAGACGTGGGAGCAGTACTCTAAAGAAGGACAGATTTGGGACTCGTATATAGATAGAAGGTGAGATGAGAAAACCCGCGGGCTCTGGCGAGGAAACCGAGCTTTTGAGATGCATGTTTAGCAAAGGAATGGATGTGAGTTTTCCAAGTAAGATTAGATGAAAGAGAAAGACTAAGTTGTGTAAAGGAAGCTGAAGTGTCCAGTTCAAGTTTTGATTACGTTTGCATGAAATGACAGTCTGCGAGTCTTCTTGCGAACTATGAAGCTTTCAAGCTATGGTGCGCTAGAAAGGTGCTCGACATGACATGGCGCGACCACGTCATAAATGAAGAAGAGCTGAGGCGTTCGCGAAGGCAAATTATGTACATCAGCATGGATTGATGGTCAAACGTAAATGGGATTTTTCCGCCACGTGGTTCGGCACGACTCCTTGGAGAAGACGGCTAATTGTTGGCATGGTGGACGGCAACAGAGGTCGTGGCAGACCGGTCGAGCAATGGGCCGGCGACGTCAAGAGATGGGCCGGCGACGTCAAGAGATGGGCCGGCGTCCAATCAATGAAAGCAGCAGTGGACGCCGCGCAGGACCGAGAAAGACGGAGGCGGCTCATCCGGGTAGCATCACTTGCGGACCCGATGGTCGCTCCCGATTGAAGGATCAACGATGACTCCTTGTGATTGACAACAACAGGGTTCTCTACAATGGCGTCACATTGTGAGAATAGACCACTACTTCCCAGTGCCCTAAAATCTACCATCACTAAGTAGAGCGCATGGCTTTTTCAACGCAATTGTGGGGAATATCCTTAAGAGCCCTGCTGCCCTGTAGAAAACTCCCTGTGACACTAAAAATCTCACTTAGATAAAACCAGTATGATGAGAATCGCAAATAGAAAGACAACCTCGTATCTTCTCGTAGTTCACCAAACAATATCATTTGAAAAAATAGTGCTGTCGAGGCGTAGTGGTTAAGCACGGGGACTCTCAGCAAAGGGGTTGTCAGTTCGATTCCTCCATGTTCCTCTTTTAAAACGCCATTGGTGAGGAAGGCGACGGGAAACCACCTCATGAATTCCACTTCCCTACAGAAAACTCAGAGCCCTGTCTCTGGCTTCTGCTACGCTTGAAATCGAGTATACGACGCAGTATTTGAAAAAAAATTGATAAGTCGATGGCGTGCTTGATTGATGACTCTCCAACTGGCTTGGTGCCACACGAATGAGGACATATCAATTAGGAAAACAATTTAGCATGTATGCCATGCGTTGATCAGACATACTGACTTGTGTCAACTACTTCTGAGGCACATTTCAAACCAACACCGCGTATGCAAATAAATATATATTCCTTAGGTCTGTGTCATCATCAGTTCTGACGTTATACACTTGTATTATTTGCTTTTCGCGATCTCTCTTTCCAGCGATGTGAACAAGAGTTGATTCATACGATAAAAACCCCGCTTCCTGCACCCTCTTACAGACAACATTGGTATGCGAGGGACTCACGGAGGCAAACTGAATTACGTCTGCCTCACTTTGTTAAGTAAATTTGTGGCGTGGCATTGCAAATTCACGCTACCAAGCAGAGACGCCTCTTTCGTAACGACATTATCATCTGTCAAGTGGCTAATCCTTCTAGTGTTAATGACTATTATGGGTGTAAGCTGAGGTAACTGGGTAGCTCTGTTCTTAATCACCGAGAACAAAGGATGACCCGAACACAAATCAAATCTATTCAACAAATTTTCAGGCTATAAAAATTAGTTACAAATACTGATAGGTTTATGCAAAGACGTCGAATACTTTACGAACGACAGCTGCGTTACGAATCAAGTCGAGGCATGCTCATTCGGCTTCACACCACAGGTTAGGTGGATGGAACATGGCTTTTGGCAAATCGTTTTCTATAGTGAATTTTGGTAGTCTTTTTCATTGATTGCTTTCTGTTACAGTGGGGGAAAGGGAGGAGCTTAACTAATTCAACAAAACAAAACAGCGCCCTTGCTCTATCAGCAGGGATGCAAAACGTTGAAGTCCAAGATTCTCTCTCACCACACTGGTGAAAGAACTAGCGACAGATATAAAATATCTTCAAATTTTGGGCAACACAACCGTCAAAGAAAAGTGAATGCTACAGTTGGGGGCTGACCATCTTGTAGCACTGTGTTTCACTCCCTTGCTCTTTCCCAAAGTGCTGAATGCTAAGCAGGGAAATAGCCTGTGCCATTTTCCAAGTCTTTTGTCATAACTCCACCGGGTATCGAGCCCCGACTTGCCACGCATTCTACCGCTGTTCGCGTATGGTCAGCATGCGGCATCATGTCCCCAGATAAATGTGTAACTTTTCCGAACATCCAAAATAAGTTTGGCTTTGACTTAATGCTGTGCATCCTATTTCTGAGATGTTGGGAAAGAACAGCACTGCTTGGCTGCATTCTTGATCACATAGAAAATGGCCATAGAATTTCGAAAGGTTATAGATGCCATCTATGATCCAAAACTTTCACAAAATCTATTCTTGAGAGCGTATTAGTTGCTCAAATCGTGAACATGTTTTTGCAAGATGGCTTCTTCTTGAAAACTTCTCAAATGAAAGCATTGGCTCTAATGACGAAGCCCAATCCGCCTCCCTCTCCTCATATTCCAGGGTTCGCAGTGACTTGAATGACCATGATGAGTATTCACAAATAAAATTGCAGACCAGAGACGTCTTCGTAGTACTTCATCTTTCTATACTGATGCAAGCTGACATTCTCGGAGCAATTTTAAAGACTTCTACTACGTGAGGAAATTATCCAAAAGGGCATAATGGGAAACAACAAATTCCTTAATTTTGGTTGTCAATCTTTTGGAGGGAAGGCAGCTGGCCTATCAAAGAACTTCTCCAGCAGCAAATCTGTCAAATGAGAGCCATGAACGAACCTTCTTGCCCCAAATCAGATCTGCAATTAGCAGGTAGGCTGTCAGCTAGCTTAGATGCAGTACTGTAAAGACTGGCTTGAAGCAAACAGAAAATAACAAGAATCTAGTTGCATTCTAAATAAAGGATTAATATCATACCCCAGCGGATACATTTGGCCTGATAGCTCAAGATACTTCACTCTAAGTCGCAAACACTATCCCGTGTAGCTGCATCATCTTTTTAGCCTTTGCGAATTAGAGATTCGGAAGAATGCAGAGCACGAAAAAGTACTGCCTCTCTTCTCTTATCACCTCTCCTACATTTGGCTGCCCTTACAACATTTGCAGACAATATGTGCCTTCAGAATTGATTTCTTTCTCGAAACGACTCTCAAAACTATCGACATAGTAGTGATCAATGACATCGTCATTTTCAACTTTCAGTTGACTTTAGTAACTTTGTTTTGGGGAAAGGATACACCAAATGCCAGTTTAAGTTCCAACTAAAGCCTAGTCTCGTATGTGCCCCAAGACCAGCTCTTCCTTTGAAGGGACAAGTGCACGCGGGACGCAAGAACAGTTGGTGCTGGTTAGATTGGAGCCTTCCTCCTCAGTATTGCTCTTCTCAGTCTGCATTGGCTGCCATTGGTCTGGCTGGGATCAAAATTATGATAAATTATACTCACTTCTACAGTACGACTGAAGTTCATCTCTCCATCCACATTCAATCAGTTTTGTTCGCAACATCTCTTGCAACCTTAACAAGAATCAAGAATGTAAATCATTGGAATGCAAAGGTAACAATTTTCAGATGTAATCATTGCTTGACCATATAAATTTCAAAACCATACAAATTTCAACTTAAATGCTTTAAATTTTATCTAATACCTATTCCATTGCAGTTTAGTTCTGTATCAAAGTTAATTTTCTCTTCCTCAGATGTTTCACATTTTGAGTATGCTGTATAGCATACTTGATTCAAATTTTAGCAAAAACCAAAAGCAAAGCTCTTACTTTTCCTAGAGATGTCGGTGTTTACGAGGTGGATTTATGTTGCCTTTTGTATAAATAGAACTTTTTGTGAAGCCATTACAGTATGCCACCCCTTATTTCATGCTTCAGTCCTTGCAAATAACTCTCTCTCTACAATTTA
Organism: Pseudorhiza aurosa; assembly: GCA_964026355.1. NCBI lineage: Eukaryota > Metazoa > Cnidaria > Scyphozoa > Rhizostomeae > Lychnorhizidae > Pseudorhiza > Pseudorhiza aurosa. The sequence continues at coordinate 9,088,605 of OZ032118.1, read as the reverse complement.
TACATGAATTACATTCTCAATTAGGAGCATAGCAGAAACCAGAGACAACGCCTGCATTATGAGTTTGCATGCTTAACCACTACACCACATCATCACTTTACCGGTAATCCTTTAGCTGCCAGCGGACAGCACTGACGAGATTCTGGATTTAAGGGTAAGACTAAATTGATATTTGGCCTACAATCAACAAAAGCCGGAGATTTGGCTTTCTCATCTGGAGTTTTTGGTGAGTGGAATGGTAGTCACATCAAATGTGTATTTGGCAAAAACAGCCTGGTCTGTCTGGGCCTTTATTCAGCAAGATTTCCCCTTTTCCTATGTAGCATCTAAACATAGGCCCTACTAGGAAGAATATCGAATGTAGAAAAGACACTTCATAAGCTGAGTGGTTGCCTTTTTCTAGATGACACCAGACCTTAGCATTGAGACATCTACAATGACATAGATCTGATAAGTTTGAAATTCAAAAATTGTATAGCACTGCATGTTAAAATCACTGAACTTGACTCTTCTGGAATCAAGCACAACTATCAAAATTGATTCCTACACTCGATTCCAAGGTTCAGAGGCACCCTGCTAGACAGAGTCATGCCATATAAGGTAGAGTGCTAAGTCACTTTTCTTGTCGCACTTAAACACCAGGTTTATGCAAGGTTTACCAATGGTTGGATAAATAGGCAGATAGGCAGACAGGCAGATAGGCAGACAGACAGACAGGCAGATAGGCAGACAGACAGGCAGATAGACAGATGGATAGATAGATGGATAGATAGATAGATAGATAGATAGATAGATAGATAGATAGATAGATAGATAGATAGATAGATAGATAGATAGATAGATACATAGATAGATAGATAGATAGATAGATAGATAGATAGATAGATAGATAGATAGATAGATAGATAGATAGATAGATAGATAGATAGATAGGTGTAATCAATAAATCAGTTGCTGGCTCAAGATTGGAAAACATCTCTGATACTCTTTCCTTTATCCTAACTGATAGGATGTTTGTCTCTATGAACATTCCCCATGTCACTTTTGTCAATATCCCTATTTCTGGCATTCCTTCATCTCATTTGACTTCATTCTTCTAGGCAATTATTGGTTGTCCTTAAATTTACTTTTGCAGCTATCATATCTTGAATGATATCTTTTTTGTCTGACTGATCTGATTGTTGGATATAACTATAGATATAATGTTGTCTCTTGATTACATGTCCCTGCAAGGCTCATCTTGCATTTCATTCTATGAATGAAAAACATACTTTCTTCAATTCTCCTGTTCTCCCACTTTTCTTTCCTGGTCTCATATTGTCCTCCAATATTTCCTTCTGTAAGCATCTATTCTTCTCATTTTGTTTTTAATAGCGCCCGGTTTTCAGCTGCATGCATCATTGGTGACAATATTAGGCCATTCATTCTATTTAACATCCATTTGAGTAACATCTCATTGTTTTGTAGACTATGTTTCATGTCTCTTATGACATTTTGCCTAATAACCAAGTCTTCTTTGAAAGTTGGCTTTATCTTCTTTCTTCATGAGGATTTCTAACTGCAGAAATACTACTTTTGAGATCATCCCTCCATTTTTGCATCATTTTTCCACCTACATCCTCAAGTGCCACCAGAAAAGAATTATCTTTCTTCAGCAAAATCATGTTCAAACCAATATGCCAACAACCTCATCGGCCATTTCACACAAAGCGTCATTGTTTTTGCAAGATTACCAATACGATTCTTACCTTTCCTTTTCGCCACTCTCGGTCAACTTTTGATTAATCTTTGCTCTCACCTGTCCCTCTTTCCCTTTCCTAAACATAAAAGATCTTTAGTCTTAATTGTTTTTAAGGGAAACAAAGAGATATGTCAATTTAATCGAAGAGACATTCGAGAGCTTTCATTTATTACTGCAAATATCGAAGCTAAGCATTAGGCCAGCGCACAGGGTTTGGGAGTCAAGCTGAGAATAAATGTATGCCATTGTAGACCAGACAATAGCTGATGTAGTTTTTTATGATAACATAAGCTCAAAATTTTACTCCAGGATTATGCTTACTGAGCCATCTGCGGCATCTTCCTTGCAAAATTCTTCAAAAATCCTTTACACACTTAGATAATCAGTTAGCAATCTATGAAGCGGTATTCTGTTTGTTTTGCCTCGATTCCGATAGTGTCTTTATGGAAAACATGTAGGAATATCATACCTTACCTACCTCTATGCATTTATGCTGAGTTGGGTTTTTTGGTTGAATATTTGCTATACTCAAACATTTTGCTTCTCATAAAAGTTGGAAAAGTGATGATTAGCAATAATTGATCGGGAACAGCAGTTTTATGACGAATCTCAAAACCATGACGACGAGAAAAGATTCATGATATCTCATTGTGCTGTCAGTAAGAAATATTACGCCGCATTTATCATTCGACATGAGCATTTAGGGCCCATTCTGGCATCTATCAACAAATCACCAATGTGAACTTACAAGAAGGAGACAAACTTAAAAACGGTTAGAGAAAAAAGGCAAGTAGACAATGAATTAAAGAAAGACGTGATCGGCTATTCACAAAAGTGAGAGGGAGATATATATATATATATATATATATATATATATATATATATATATATATATATATATATAAATATATATATATATATATATATATATATATATATATATATATATATATATATGATTGTAAGCATTTATGATCCAAAGAGAGGAATGGATAAAGAGAGGGGAGTATGTATGGTATTGTGATATGTATTGTCTTTATCCTTATAGGCAATATTTTGATGATTGTAGATTGAGATATCACGGCTCTTTTCTCTTTATCTTGGCTTTGAGATTAAATGCAGAACTAAGACGTAGATGCAGTTGGCCTTGACACATTCTCGTGTAAAGAGAAAAAGGAGCAATCTTATAATCAGAGACGAGGGTGCGCTTTGCACAAGTCATTTTTCGATAGCATTTGATTTTGTCCTAAATCGGGTCATTGAGCCGTCGGTATTCTTAGAACCGTGCAGATTGCTTTAAAGAGGGCATTTCTCATTTCCATACTTATAGGGATCTAGTTTATACTTTTTTAGACTCATTGCAAGGATTAAAATGCTTACATATCCAGCAATATAAAATCGCTGAATTTGGCCCATTGAATGATGCATTTCCAATTTTTAATATGTCTCCTTAGTTATTAGTTAGCTCTCCAAATTACATTGAGCAAACACATGCCCAGAGCATAATTTAGTGGCCTTTACGGTGGTTGATAGCAAAAGCAGGGCCGAGTAATTGGCAGCTGCTTTTTTTAACATTACTATGTACCTATAGATTTGATCTTCAGTGAAGCAATCAATGAAAAGTACTTGCAAACCGAAGGGACGTTATAATTCAGTCAGTCCGTCCGTCGGTCAAACAATCAGCCAGTTATTCAGGAAGATAAGGGCAGAGAAAAAAGAAGTGTAAAGGCATCATCTAGAATTCGTCACTCTGTACCTCTTTCGTTGGTCATCATCAATGGGGGGCAATATGTTTCGTTGGATCCAAAACTTCACCCTTTATCGGATATGTATAGGATTTATGTTGCTACTGGATATCTCTGCGATATTTTTGAATGGCATAATTGCGCACGTGTTGAAGAAGGACAAGAAAACGAACGTCATATTACATTGGTTAGTATACTGCTTATGCATTTCCGATGTTTTGGTCGGCGTCTCAGGACTTGCAACGCACATAACCCAGCTCTATTTGTTAGCTGGTCTTACAGAAAGTGGACGGTTCATTCATTTGTGGTTGGCGGTCTGCTGGGGATTTCTAGGATTCTACCAGTCCTTCTCGGGACGTCTCATCTTAATCATTGCAGTTGATCGTTGCCTCCATATGAAATATCTTAACAAATATAACACGATCATGACAACATCCAGAGCTCGTTTTGCCATACTCTTCAACACAATACTTGGCATTTTATTCTCAGCATCCTACCTTGCACCATCGGAGAGTGTGAAAGCCCGGTTTGAATTTGGTGTGACCATTTTCAACATCACTGGGTGTATTGTAACCGGTGTGGTCTATGTGTTCGCATACCTTTTGATAAAGAGAAGGGTTGGGGGACTCAACAGCATCTATACACTAAAAATGGTCTCGCAAAGTGCACCTGTCGGCGAGATATTCCACGAACGGAAGACGTCGCCTAAAATAGGAAAAGGAGAACATTCGGGAACAGAGTGTCATATTCCTAGAAGTGACGTACTCAGCAAAGACTTGTTACCAATGCATCCTATGAAGTGCGTCTCATCTGATGCCAACAAAAGACCCTATATTGACCTCCCAACGAGCCACGCAGAAATCTGTGAAATAGGAAATGACGATAGGACGATAGCCATAGAACATGCTCCAAAGTCGGCAACAGATGCTGGCACAGAAAGTACGAAGCGAAACCTATCCCCAAAGGTGAAGCAGAGGTTGAATTGTAAGAGGAAAATATTGAGACCAGAACTTGAATTTTGGAAGGCAACGTGCCTTATCTTGAGTTCTTTGGCCATTTGCTATACGCCGCAACTGTCATACGAGGTGTACTGTCGTATACTGGGTGACTGCAACTTTGAAGTTACAACACTGCTAGCAGTCAGCGTGCTTTTGAATTCGTCTCTCAATGCACTCGTCTTAATTCTCTGCAGTAACGAGCTAAAGCAAAACATAAAAAAGGCGCTGTCTTTATCTCCATAAAAAGCCTACGAGAAAAGAACTCTTAACTCGTTTTTCGTTGCGATTACTCATTCTATAATTGCTGATTGGTGATCTCGGCGAGCAGAGAAGGCATTTTTCTTGTGGTTAACACGTCCGCAGTGAAAAAACCGTTGAAGAAGATGACGATGACAATTCATTAAATTTCTTACTTGCAGTGTTACGTATGAACATTTTGCCTCGTGAAGGTTTACAAACCATTTTAAAGATATCTCCACTTGTATCTCTGTGTTCACTTAATATTTATAATGATGTTCATAAATTTTTACAAGCTTCGCACTGCTTATTTGCAGATCATAGAACACCTATTTTCCATAGCAAAGGGGGGAATATTGCTGTAGATTTTGCCCCTACAGGTACGATAACGGCTGATCGATTTTTTAAAGTAATACTACTTGCAATCCCGCCTCTGGTTTATTGCATTCAAAATCATACTGTAAAATTCTCTCGTGAACAAGAACAGCTTTCAAGTGTGACAGAATTTGATTTTCAAAAAGTTGAACATGCACCAGTGTTCCTCCCCCCCCCTAACTCTAATTCAATAGCCTAAACGCCCAAAACGAAACTCTGCGCCATCTTGTGTAATGGATCAAACAGGGAGTCACCAAGAAGCAAAGACCCAACTGGCGGATAAGGCTTCGTAGTATGAGATGACGTGCTGCCAAAGATGAACTGGTGATACGATATGGATGTCGATGAGGTTTGTTGAGCCAATATTTTTATATTGAACCGGCCTTGAAGATTTTTCCAGGAACTAAATCCGGTAACCCACAGTCTTCAACGTTAGGCATGATAAACACACAGTACGTGACAGGCCTAGCTATGTTACACGTATTTTCCCTTCTTTTTGTCAATAAATGTTAAGACAAAGATCACAGAGCCTTTCAGGAGTAATATGACCCATGTGATATGCACATTGAGAAATCTAGATTGATGTTTGAGCCGATTTCCAACAGTTCCTGTCCTCAGCCACAACTGCTGTACGCGGACATAATTAGGCCTTCTTCCTTCTGGCAACATTCAAGACATACGATAATTCACAGCTGACATTTCATATTCCTGATAAAGATATCAGCACGTAATTATAACATGGGTAATTATGTTTTCTATATCTATAACATGGGCCTAGAATTCTTCGTGTACTTCTCTGATTTTGTTTGATTTGCTGCTAGTTCTGTCGTTCATTTAAATCATACCATGTTTACAATGCTGGTCTACCTTTTGAGGAGTGGATGAACGTATTAAACGTCCTCTCGCGTTGAAAATTTTCATCATAAGTATATTTCAACTAAAATTCATCCCAAGAATATGCAATTTATGGAAAATCTTTCCTCTTCTTGCTTTCCTGAATCTTACAACTTGCCATCTTTCAACTCCAAGATCAATAAACTTGATCTGATCTCTCTCTCTTCTTAGCCTTTCGCTTTCTTCTTTTGTTGGGGCTTCATATAGGCCACCATGGCCTTTCCCCAACATGACTCACAAAAAAAAATTATTTTAGTTTGATCCATCCAAAGTACTTGTTAAGGGCAAGGAAAATGATTGATTATTGTCTTTCATAATTTTCAGTAATCAATAAATGTAAGAGTGGATAAGAATGTGGGATCATTTTTGAAGAGGTCAGAGACCCTTGATAACAAATCACAAGGTCAGCTTTATCCAATGACATTAAGATAGACTTTTTCTTTTTTCACTGTATGAGGATGAAATAATATATTTCAGATCATTTGGTTTCAAACTTGTGTAATGATGACCGTTTTTGATGCAATTGGCTTTAGACAGTTCAAATGCCTTCATCTATGAGGGCAACTCTCATAGTGGTAGCTCCTCTGCTTCTCCAGTATCACTCATAGCGGTCCTTGTTGACATTTTTGACCCCTAAGGGCCATTATGTTCGCATCGCTTCCTGCATTCCCGCTTCCTCTCGTGTTCTTTTACCCAATTTTTACAATCCTCACACATCTTATCTTTTGGATAGTATATATTTTAGTTAAGCATCCCTGGTTACATTCAAATGGGAATTTATCTTGAATGTGTTGTTTTGTGGCTCCATATGTGTGTATGAATGGCTATGTATGTATGGCTATGTATGTATGGCTATGTATGTATGGCTATGTATGTATGGCTATGTATGTATGGCTATGTATGTATGGCTATGTATTTATGGCTATGTATGTATGGCTATTTGTGTATGCATGTATGTATGCATGTATGTATGTATGTATGTATGTATGTATGTATGTATGTATGTATGTATGTATGTATGTATGTATGTATGTATGTATGTATGTATGTATGTATGTATGTATGTATGTGTATATGTGTATTTTGCCACATTAATCTCATTTACAAGTTACAAGTTCTAAAAGTGATAGGAATAAAGTAAAATAGTGAAAGTTAAAAGCAATTACAAACTTGCAAGATCCTCATTGGAATAAGACCGTGTTTCTGTTAGATATATATTGGTTTTTTTTCTTGTATCTAAGTGAGTTATGTTTAGGAAAGGTCATTGTGGCCTATACAAAGCCCCAACAAAGGAAGAAGGAAGAAAGCAAAAGACTAAGAGGAGAGAGAGATCAGGTCAAGTTTATTGATCTTAGATTGGAAAGATGGCAGGTTGTAAGATCCAGGGAAGCAAGAAGAGGGCAATACATTCCTTAAATTGTATGTTCTTGGGATGAATGATGATTTGTGAGATAGTGCATGTTCATTCCAAGAACATGCAACTTATGGAACGTCTTGCCTTCTTCTTGCTTTCCTGAGTCCTGCAACTTGCCATCTTTCAAATCTAAGATCAATAAACTTGATCTTATCTCTCTATCCTCTTAGCTGCTCGCCTTCTTCTTTCTTCCTATGTTTGGGCTTTGTATAGGCCACCATAACCTTTCCTCAACATAACCCACTAAAAAAAAAAAAAAAAATTTTAGATAGTGTCTAGTTTGCTGTTTTCCTTGGTCACTGGAGAGATGTAATTCATCACACCTCCTGTTGTTTCATCCTGTCAATCATTTTATAGTGGGGTTTATTGGGGAATTTTTGTTTCTTGAAGGATATGTTTTTATTGTTTTACCATATTTTAGTAGTTATTGTAATTATTTCTTTGTTTAAAAAATAGTATTAAATTTCAGCAATTTCCTCCATCCTATCCTGTTATCTCCCAGACCTTCTCAGTTTTCCATATTTATCCTAAAACCTTTCATGTCACATTTGCAGCAGTCTTTAAAATTGAGTATTGGATATGCCACTCTTCTTCTGCCATTGAGAATCTCACCAAAAGGGATATTTCCCAACTATGTCTAATCACCTATCCGACTGTTGTGACCAAGCCATCTTGCTTGCAATCAAGGGCCTATCAATCCAATGTACCCAACCAGACCATTTAACAGTAAGATTTATTTACAATAATAGCATTTATAGAAAATTTTAAATTTCAATGTCAAAATTGCAGAAACTTTTGATTGAATTGATGTTTCACTCCCTGGTTTATTTGTTGGAAACTTTTCCGAATATTCTTGCAGCCTGGAATGCATATGATTTTTACCCTGTTTCTGATTTCATTTTACAAATGGTCACCTCATCAGCTTTAATGTTGATAGCATTCTTAAATGTTTCTTTACTTCATTGTTACTCTCAAATAAGAACTTAATCATTTTCTGCAACTTTATATCTAATCTTAACCATCACTTTTGGAAAAGAGAAGTTTAGATAGACTTCACCTTTGGTTCTCCCATTCTTGCGCGAATATCTGCTGTCCACTTACTTACAACTCAAGGATGAGGCACCTGCATCCATGTACATACCCTTCTTTGGTGCTTTCTCTCTTGACCTCTGTTGCCGTTATCATGGCACTCTATAAAGCGTAAATCTACAGTTACCTCATGCCGCTTGTTAGCTTTATTTAGATATTGCTTTTGCTGTTTTCCGAAGACGCAGTTAGCATTTGTTGTGCTTTTTGTAGTTACAAAACAATTCGTTTTTTCCTCTAAGGTTTGCCAGTCTGCCAATTGGTAGCATTTCACCTCCTCCTTCCTTTCCATAATAATAAAAATTGTCTTCTTTAAATAAAAAATCAGTAAATTTGATCTTACCTTCCTCTCCTTTGACCATTTCTCTTTCTTCCTCTTGGGGGCTTTGTTAAGGGTCACCTGGGCCTTTCCCCAGCATGAAATGCTGAAAAGGCAATTGGGAATCACCTCCTAGCATATTCTATTGTCTAGGAATTCTTAGAGCGAGACTTCTTAGAATTGAGTATGCTATGCAGCTTAAATCTCAATTCATAGTTATTGGACAGGGAAGATTATACCGCTCCTTTCTGGATGTTTCAGTTTTCATGAGTTTTTCATTGTAACCAGTTCAAGCTTTTGCCCACCCCTCCACAAAGTGCTGATAGTATTTTGTTTTCCAATAAGACATAGCAAATTCTCTCCAGCTATCTCTTCTATACATCTGCCACATTGAAAATTTTGAGACACTCTTCAGACAAATAAAACAGCCATCACTTTTGGCGCTCACCATTTCCATTACAGCATTGTTTTAAGTTTGTGATGTCCCTCCTTCTCGTAAGACTTTGTGACTTTTCCGTGAATCTTGGGCTTCCTACTCTCCAGCTGTCATTTTTCAAATTCTCAGCATACAATTTATCATGATGAGCTAATGCCAGTGATTGAGGAAACCAAACCAAGATAACAGTGTTACAGAAGAATCAATCGGAAAGCTGCATAAAGTGGGTACAAAACAGATTTGTGTTGTATGGAGGGAATCAGTGAAAGGAGGAGACCTTTGTGGTCCATTTTGAAAACTTATTATTTCAATTGGTTTCTTTGCTGTGTGTAGATTGTGACCAAAGTAGAACCACCTCTTTTGCATCCAGTTTTTAAATCCTGATTATAACTATCTCCAGATCAGTTTTGCCAACCCATCCCTTGCAGTGATGTTTCTGCTGTGGTCATGTGGTCATGTAACATCCCATACCATATACAAAGCATTAGCCAATTAAGCATTAACCAATTGAAGTCACTCTTTCTACAAGTGAATTTATTGGCATCAAGTTTCATCTTCATTGCCCTTTCAGCTGAATTTTTTCCTTCCCAGAGGTTGTCTGCTCCTTATAGTTCTGATTTTATCAAAAGTTGAAAGGCTTTTGGCACTGAAGGCAAACTGTTTGCACTGGAAACCACAAAATGCCATTGTAGTCACCTGATCATTGAGGACCCAGACAACTGAATTTGCCACACACTGTGGTGTCTTATTTCTTTTTCATCAAAATTAAAACTATTGAATTTAATATGAGGCTGGCCATGCATACATAGCCAGACATACATAGCCATACATACATAGCCATGCATACATAGCCATACATACATAGCCATACATACATAGCCATACATACATAGCCATACATGCATAGCCATACAAAATCCATACATAGTCATATATAGCCATACACACATAGCCATATAAAAACAGTTGTACACATGTAGCCATACATACATAGCCATACGTATATAGCCATACGTATATAGCCATACGTATATAGCCATACGCTCTCTCTCTCTCTCTCTCTCTCTCTCTCTCTCTCTCTCTCTCTCTCTCTCTCTCTCTCTCTCTCTCTCTCTCTCTCTCTCTCTCTCTCTCTCTCTCTCTCTCTCTCTCTCTCTCTCTCTCTCTCTCTCTCTCTCTCTCTCTCTCTCTCTCTCTCTCTCTCTCCCTTTCTCTCTACCGCCATTTTGTTAACGTCTTTCTGCATGCTTTTCCTCAAACCAGCCTTGTTCTGTCACCTCTTGTGACACACAGAAAGTACAACTTTCTATTCTAGTCCATTTCTACAGCGGTGGCTTTTATTTAAAATGACCCAATGCAAATGATTTAAAGTTGGCCAGCATTAATACTACATGCCAGTAAAGCAAGATGGCTCAGCTTGCCTCCATCGAATTTGTTTGCTGTTGGTGGAATGATCCTTCTTTTTTTCGCTCTTTGGCTCTTCTATCTATATTAGCATTAATTCGTAGGCTCGATGCTAAGTTTTACTGGGTATTTTACTAACTCTCAAGACAAGTGTCTCTATAAGTCGTTTCGAGGGTAGTTGCTGGATTAGTGCTGGACAAGTGTAGAGACTCACAGCGCAAGATTAATGGGTTGGTACATTGCACGGTTCACAACAAAGACGCCATCAGCTTGAAGGTCAATGGGGAACAACATTCTGAAGACGTATTTCCCCACTGAGAAGCTCAGGGTCCTACCTCTGGTTCCCGCTACGCTCTGGATGGATTGAGCTATGAGGAAAGCGACGGGGAACCACGTCATGAAACTCCTCTTCCCAAGAAAAACTCGTAGCCTTTTCGCTTCCCGGAATCGAGTGTGCTATAGAGTTACCAAGTTAGGCTCTGCAACAATTCGAGGTCATTCGCGTCAAACATCCCACTGTATTGGGAGTGACGTTATGAAGTTAATGGTTATACAGTGTCAATATTTTCATACCACGAATTCTTGATGTGCTGAGACCTTCTCTTGTCCTTGTTTTGCCTCGCGTTACTCTTCTGTTACGATGTTGTGACTTCAACTCGATGCTTGTCGGCCCTCTGGTACGACCGTTCGTAGAAGATTCGCTCCAAAGTTGACATTCATTGGAGGTAGGACAAAATCTAGAGCGAAAGGAGAACGAGAGGTTATTATCGATGAAACTCAACGAAAGAATGCTTGATCAAGAGGATGCGTCTTTCAAACCAAGCAAGGGACAGGTACGATGAATAATTTCACGGACGCTTGTCTCGTCTCGAAAGAGGGTTTTTGGGTCGTAAGCTTTTCTCCGTCCTCAGGTTGAATTCTTCCCGAACCAGCTTGAGAACGATTGATCTGATTAGTATAGTCACAGATAACTGCAATGGACAACGCAAGTATTGTTATGAATAACTGATGATTCTTTGATATATGATACAATTGTGATAAATCGGTTTTGTCTATTTTTATGAAATTGTAAATAGGCGAAACATTGGTGTCCCCAATTCGTATCATTGCTCAATGTGTATGACACTTAAATAACATTGTAATAATGATGAAAATAGTAGTCAAATATTAGTTATGATATTACGTGTTTCCTGGAAACTTGCGGCCAAACCGATGCGGTTCCTCTGAATCTATGTAAGGACTGCAATACTCTTTGACGATATTGAAGGTCTTCTATTCTGCATTAGTTGTTTTTCCTTAAAACTCCCCTTCAACGAGACCACTTGCTGTGTATACAATATGTTAGAGGTGGATTGAAGCATATTATTAATCTTATGTAAGTGGACTGATTCAATCTATTCAATCGACCATTTTCGAGAAACGGACATTCTGCATCCGGGTCTTTCATAACCCAACACGGGGGGCTGCCCCATTTGACAGCCGAATGCCTTGTCACCACCCTTTCCCACCTATCCGGGCTTCTGACCGACACCGAGAATGCATGCAATGCACACCCCCAGTAGCTGGGTTTGCCGTGGCGTATTTCTTGTCTTGGTATATGTTGGAAAGCATTGCAGTGGAATATAGTAGGACACCCTGGTTGAGCTTCATTTGTTTCTCGTGAGATGGCAGTGCGCATCACCCCATGCCGGTACTTTGTATCAGTTTGTGTACCCGCGGTGGTACCCCAGCGCAGGAGCTTTAGTGTGTGCGAGCTCTCTCAGCGTAGGGGTTGTGCGTTCGAATGCTGCACAGTTCCCAGGAAGAGCACTGTCAGTGAGTAATGCAACGGTAAACTGCTTCTTCTTTTCCAAGAAATAACTCGGCATTCGGAGCCCTGTCTTTTGCTCTTTCTAACCCCAGGATGGAGTGTGTTGTTGTTGTTGTTGTTGTTGTTGTCGTCTTCCGATTTTGCCTCCCACCAACCCGGCTTCCCTTTTTTGAGGCAGTCGGGTTGCTGACGATGGCCGAGAATTGGTAGACATTTCGAAGTTCTTGAGGAACTGTCTTGAGCGCCAAGTAGCGGCAGTCTCCCATGCCCAAGCGTTGTTGTTGTTGGTTGTGCTAAGGTGCTTTTTTAGTGGGTTATGTCGAGGAAAGGCCATGGTGGCCTATTCAAAGCCCCAACAAAGGAAGAAACAAGAAAGTGAAAGGCTAAGAGGAGAGAGCGATCAGATCATGCTTCCTTCGCACACAAGCTTCGCTTGTAGTACTAGTTCTCTATTTCTTAGTCTGAAAGAGCTTTCTTAAGCGGAATATTTGATGACTTGACATCTATCACTACAATTTGAGCCAGTTGGTCAGATTGGTGGTGGATCTAAAGGTAGTGGCTGTTCAACTACTACTTCTACCTTTATTACTACTACTACTACTACTATTACTACTACTAATAATACTACTACTTCTACTACTACCACTACTTCTACTACTACTACTACTACTTCTACTACTACTACTACTACTACTACTACTACTACTACTACTACTACTACTACTACTACTACGACTACTACCTCTACTACTACTACTACTACTACTACGACTACTACCTCTACTACTACTACTACTACTACTACTACTACTACTACTACTACTACTACTACTGCTACTACTACTACTACTACTACTAATACTACTACTACTACTACTACTGTTTCTACTACTATTACTTCTACTACTTCATACTACAGCTACAATAATAGGCTTGGCTGACTGGATTGTTTTTCCCTAGCAAAATGAAGACTGGAGGCTTCTGTGCGAAAACTCTCTACTTAAAAACCATCTACCAATATTCGAGAAGATATTCAAAAATGAATTCAAGAGCGACGACTCCGAATTCCTCAATAGCTACTTGAAGCCGTTCGTTGTATTGCTGGACTCTATACGGATAGCCATTGAGGTACGTTATAGCCCTTCTTTCACTACTGAACCTCCTCTGCTAGTTTTGCAACCTCTGTTCCATGGAACTTTTTCGACTGCAACAGATCATGGAGGATCGCCTATCGCGTACAACCTTTTGTTGTTATTTTCTATCGAAGTCGTTATTTATTGCTATTTGCAAGTTTGTATTCGTACTCCTTGACAATTGCATGTTATCTGAAGTCTTTTTTGTAAGGATAGCTGAATGGTGAGCCGTTTGCTCGTTAATTCCATGATCAGCAGCTCCAACCCATCTCAAGCTTATCGTTCACATAGGACTCTGGCAGTCGATAGGTGTCTGTAATTCCAGTCGTGTAGAAATCACGAGTTGTTGTCACATCAAAAGGAAAGAGCAAGGCTTCTTAAGCATTATTTCTCAGTGCCCTATTTTTGTGTTCGGATGCTAGCTAGAAAGCACGATAAACAAGATATTCAGCACTAGTTTGGGAGTCTTGATATTTAACGTCATCGTTACATGGCTGCTATTTATTGCCATGCTCCATGTGATATCATCGTGTTGGAATTCTAGAATTTTGTTTGTAAACTCGAGGGGAAATACGTAAACAATGTGATTTTATGGTATTACCTCATCGCCAAACGAGCCTCAGCATATGTAACCGCAAATTCAATTTCTTTAGGATTTCTATGTATATAGTGGTGTAGTGGTTCAGCGTGTGGACTCATAACGAAGGATCGTGGGTTCGATTCCTCCATGTGTCACAGTGAAAACGCCATAGGTAAGGAAACCAACGGGAAACCACCTCATAAAGAAAACTTAGAGCCCTTTCTCTGGCTTCTGCTACGCTTGAAATTGAGCATGCGATGCAGTTATTGTGTATATTTTCGTTGATGTGTTTATGTTTTCATCGTAGTTTCATTGCTCGCAAATCGATAATGACCAATTCGACGCAGCATGGCTAGAGCGATACGAGAATTTGGTCGGGAACATTATTCACCCATCTGTTTTGAAAATCGGGCTGCACAAGGGAGACTTTTACTTGCATTTATCATCCACGCCCCCTCGCAAGCTCCAGCTGAAGTTTTATGACTCGGGTACTACGCAGTCCCGAACACTTTCAACGGACGACTGCGTGTACTTATGTTCTGAAGACTGGGCCGATAATCTACGCAAAGAAGCGAAAAACCGTTTCGTCTATTCCAACTGTATATTTCTGACCAGCAGAGGTTTGGAACGCAAACCATGGCGGACGATTTTTTCTCCAGATTCGAGCCCGAAAGACTTGCAAAGTCAGCTAAGTCGGCAGTCTATGAAAAGAGGTGAAAATGTGGTATTTTGTTCCTATTATGTCACTCAAGTATCTAGACGTATTTTTATCGTGTCTCCAGTTTGACACCCAACTAGGCGGTAGTGTGAAATGAAAAGTCTGTTTTCTTGATGAAGGCAAGCTGTCTACCAAATATAGAGTCATCAGCTGATCACATCTTATCCTTGACCGGTGCCAAGAGATGAATCAATTCAAAGCCTAAATTTTACCGCAAATTTACTAATTGTTAACCTCGGCTGGTATCGTAGTCTGCTGGCTGAAGTATGCAATCTCGTTCTGTAGGCGTCTTCGGCTAAAATCCTCCACCAGTTTCATTCCAAACAGTTGGCGATTAACGTCTTCATAGTTAAGGAGCAACTCGGTGCTTTGGCTCTGGTTTCCATTACGCTTGAAATCGAGTGTCTAATCAGCCTCCAGTGGATGACGGCAAGCCTACCAAGCCTACGAACGTACAGGTTCCACGACCTGATGAGATGTTTCGTTATGCGCATTTGCGTGCTACGTATGTAAGCATCTGCTCTTGTCTGCCAGCCAAACTTCTTGCTTACTCGGTCGATTTAGTTGCAGGTTTTCATCAGAGCTCTTTCGCCTTTAAGGGGATTCAATTTCGTTCGACTTGGAAGAGAGGGGAAAGCGTCTTGCTGAGCTTGAAGAAAAACCGCTCCACATTCTAGAACTCGAGTTTGAAATTGTTCACAGTCAAATCGCATATCTGCCAGGTACGACTGACCTTATCCTTCCTTCCTTCCTTTTTTTATTTCCACCCAAATTTTCACTGAACCCTTGCTTTTCCCTCAACCCCGTCTTTTGAGTCCCCCCCCCCTTGCTCTTCACCTCTTATTCTGCATCCCCCCTAGTCTTGTTAAATCCCGACAGGGCGCAACAGCGGAACTAGGGCAATTATGGTACTCAACGAAAGTGAATGAATGTTAGTTTAGAACTCTGAGTTTCACATTCATCAATTTCCAGCTAAATATGAACATATGAAATTTATCTGAAATTTATCAAGTGTATATTTAGCTGAAGATTGATGAATGTGAAACTCGGAGTTCTAAACTAAAATCTGTATGTATTGGTATAATATTGGTATATATTTTTCTATATATATAAATATATATGTGTATATATATTTGAACATAAAGCAATCGGAATACTTTTTAAGGCAAATTTATTTATTTGTTACATCAGACGTTTCGCCTTGTAAGGGCTTTATCAGTGATAATGTAAGCAACGAGATTGACATCAGTCTATAGATGATATGTGTCATACACAGCCGTTCATGATGTTATTTTCATGCTTTCTGATCTCCAAAGCTTCCACAATTTGCGTGTGTTTATGGCTTTGATGTTATTGTGCAATACTTCCCAGGAAATATCTTTTACTCTGGGTAGCTAAAGCACATAGACGGTTTGCTTTTGCATTCGTACGTGCTCTTCAAGTCTAGATCCAATCGTTTTACTCGATTCTCCAATATATGTATTGCATATGTGTTTATATTTTATTCTAATTTTATTTTATTTATTTTATTTCTATTCTATTTTTATCCCATTTACTTGTTTTAAAATCCATTTAATTCTGAATCTGATTCAGTTATAGTCTGTCTGACGAGTTCGCACGAAACTCAGAGTAACAGACAATCGTTCTTTTCCTTTTCTGCATTTCTGCTATATATATATAAATGTAAATATATATATATATATATATTATATATATATATAGATATATATATATATACATATATGCATATATATATATATATATACATATATGTTTCCATATATAAGATCACAAGATGCACAGAGGTCTAAGCGGTTCCATTCCTAATTGTGTAATTTCTCTGCGTAATCTATATAATTCAAATACTGCGTAATTGGGGGGCGTTTTTGCTATAAGTTGTTTTCAAACAGGCAGCTTTTTTTATCCAAATTTGAGGCTAGCCATTTTGTTTCGCTTCCAAGTGTCTTTGAGTGGCTGCTACTTCATGTTTTAACAATAATTCCGCTCACCAGGAACAAGAGACAAACGGGGTGGCGCCGTGATCGTGATACGGTCGTACGGCGGGTGCTGGGACAATCTCGATGTATCAAGCACTGAATTAGCTAAATTGTTCATGTATTATTACAAAATTCCGAGGTGAGTGTGTTTGCCTGATTTCACATGTGCTCATACTTGTTACGTCTGCGTGCAGGGAGTTCTGGACTCGAGGCACACGCGCTCTCGTTTCTCGGTGACCCGCATCTCTTTACCCAGCAACGAGCGGTTACCTCGTGTGAACCTCGAATTGAAATGCGGCCAGGGTAGGAAGTTGCCACCGTGCCTCACAATGCGTCGGCTGAGAGGGGTAGCTCTGTAGCAACGTGCTCTCAACTGTCACTTGAATTATGCGACTTGGCTTCGCATTTTTATCTTCATTCACCAAAGCGCCTTCCTTGTTTATGTTTCAAATATTCGTTATTTTTGCTCTCTCCTTCGAATCATCGTACCTTCATATAACTTATTACATATGTCTGCCATGCCTCTTCGCCATGTTGCTTGTAACAAAGATCGATCCATTTGTGAATATTATCATATATGTAAGACGTCATAAAGCTTCGCGTCATCGCTTGATAAAATCCTGAGCATCCATTGCAAGAATTCTAAAAAGTCGTAAAACGAATCAACGTTATCTGGAGTCATATGGGTTTCGCTTAATTCGCAACTTCAGTTGTGTTATGCCTCACGATTCCATTTGATTTCCAATAGATTGGACGTGCAGAAACTAGGCTGTTCTCTTGTGATCGATGCAAGGCAAGGAAAGCACGTGCCATACGTGCTTCAATGCATCGGAGAAGCAATTACATTATTTCAGGTATGGCATCGATTTTCCTGCACCAACCAGCCTCTTTTGTATGTGACGTGTAGTTCAAATCATCATTCATCCCTAGAACATGCAACTTATGGAACGTCTTGTCTTCTTCTTGATTTCCTTTATCCTACAACTTACCCTCCTTCAAATCTAAGATCAATAAACTTGATCTGATCTCCCTCTCCTCTTAGCATTTCGTTTTTTCTTTCTTCCTTTGCTGGGGCTTTGTATAGGCCACCACGGCCTTTCCTCAACATAACTCACTAAAAAAAGCGTTGATATAATGGATTAGCTGTTTTACTTAGTTCATTACTGTTAACACGATGAGGATGCTGTTTGTGGTGTTTATATGCTTGCAGACTAATATCACTTTCGTTAGACCCTATCAACTTCCAGCCACTCTACTGTGGTCCCCAGTGCATGAGCGCTTTAACGTCCTTCAGATATAGCATTGATTTGTTTATGATTTATGCCAAAAAAACCAGAGATGGATATATCTAAATAGACTTCGTATATATATGTACGTTATATCCGAGCTTGAACATAATTTTTACAGATGTGTTTTTTGATCCAGTGAGCAACTTTGAAATCTTAGGAGAAAGTTCCAGACGTCGTACACATGGCATATGTTATTACAAAGAAAGACTCGCTCCTCCTCTTGATGGCAGCAGGAAAAATTCGGGATAAACTTAACTTTGAGGTATAAAGAAGTTCCTATTTAGAAAACCTTGGATTGTTAGTCACTAGCAAATCTATTGTTTCATCAGACATTTGCTAACTTTTTGCCCTGGTGCACTGTGAACGTGCTTCAAAAGTCAATCGTCAATGTTAGCTAGGAAAGCTTTGTGGATCTCGGAACAATTTCATGAAACTTAAGTTGTCCAGAAAGAAGCGATTATCATAAAGGGAATATCATAAATGATGTATTGTTAGAAGGAAAGTGCCAGCATTACGAGTAGTTTGAAGGACATGATAAGAATGAAAGCTCTGACAAATCCTTGATTGACCATAGATCATCGCCCTCAAAACTTCTCTATTCTGAGTGGAGACATCAGTTTCATTTCGGACGACTTTCACGCGTACAAGTAATTATTAAATGGTTTTATTCGCCGTTAAAAAACTGCTTTTCTATTTTAGTTCCAATTATTGTCGAATCTCAACAAGATGTATGAAGATATTTCGCAAGATCAATTGCCCACTGAGTTTGGCGGTAGCCTAGTTTATGATCACGAAAAGTGGATAAAATTCAGAACGGTATGCATCATTTTTTCCCTCCGGAAAATTATCCCCTCCCCCTCCATGGACTATATGCCAATTGCTATTCAATGATAAATGCTTTCAAAGCTCGTCCATAACCCAATGGGAGAGTGCTAATGTTTACTGTAGATTAGTCCTCCATACCCAGTCAGGTATTTGCAAAGACTTCTGAGATGGAAACTTCTTCCAGATGGTCCACCTCCAGCTGTAGAATTCACCATTTTTGCACAGCTGAAAGGCAGGTAGGAAGTTTTTTGCTAGTGTCTTTGCATGTTTGATTGGAGATGGAAGTCATCGTCTACCTCAGTGTCGTTAGTCAGATGACCCCCTTGAGAACTTCTTAAATGCAAAGGACATAGTATGGCATTGCTCGATTACCACCGGGTGTACCTTGGTAAATGAATCAACGATTCTCGTGTTCTTTCATGCAGCACCTAGAGCCATTCATGATCAGTTGTCGCAGTGCAGCCAAACACGCCATGGCCTCAATCAAAGAACTTGCCGACGTGAAATTGGGAGACACTGCTTCAGAATGCCGAGAGTTGCTGGATCAGCACCAAAAAGTCATCAAAAGTGTCCTTGAGGACTGCAGGCTCACGAATCTTAGAGAGGAAGGCAAGAAAATATTGGATAGGCTGGCGCAGCCCTCGAATGACGTTTTACGAACAATGGATTATGATGACACTGTGAACTGCGTGCATAATTTGTACGCCCAGATGGACCATCTTTTTGCTAAATTTCAAAACTTCTCCAGTAAAAAGTCGAAGAAACTCGAAATGCAGTTGAATATGTGTTCGTTTGACGAAGAAAGTGAAAAGGTATCTTATTTTTGTATCTTATCTATTTTTCACACCGTACTTCAGAAACTGCAGAACTTCTGACATATGACAACGTAGATTAGAGTAGAGTCGTTTGAAGTAAAGTATGGTTCTGATGATATTTCTAAGGAGGACAAGTCCTTGTAGTTTACGAAAGAGCTCCCTAATGTACAACACAGCTTTCAAATTTCGTTGCATACATACATGCACACACACACACATACACACGCACGCACGCACGCACGCACGCACGCACGCACGCACGCACTTCCACACACACACACACACATACACACACACACACACACACACACACACACAGACACACACATACATACACATACACACAGACACACACAGACACACACATACATACACATACACACACACGCGCACGCACGCACGCACGCACGCACTTGCACACACACATACACACACACACACACAGACACACACAGACACACACATACATACACACACACACACACGCGCACGCACGCACGCACTTGCACACACACATACACACACACACACACACACACACACATACACACACACACACACACACACACACACACACACACACACACACACACACAGACACACACAGACACACACAGAGACACACAGACACACACACAACCCGGTGAGATTTGTTTCAACTAGTTTCGCCTGTTCTTCCCACTCTCCAAGCTCACCCATAAAATCTCAAACTTACAAATGGAATTTTTTGCGGCATAGATAGCAGAATCCCACGATTTACACCAAGTTGTTACGTTCATATGATGCTGTTTTCAAACATGCATGTTATTTCATTTCATTCGCTTCAATCTGATATCATTTTCTGTGTTAGTTACTGCATTGGATTGAAACTGAGGGGATGCCTTTTCTGACTCAACACACTGACATTGGGGATTCCATGGGCCACGCAGCATCGTTGCAGGCGGATTTCCTCCATTTCAAGACATCAGCTGAGGTGCACTTTTAGAATTGTAACATGTGTTTGAATCTAGTTTAGATACACCGAAATCTTCCCTTCGAGCGTCTTTTCTCATCTCAAGATAACGAACGTCTTGCCTTCTTGCGAATTTCGGGAACTTCTTGCTTTCTCGCTCCTTTTCCGAATCCTACCACTTGCCTTCTTTCAAATCTAAGATAAATAAACTTAATCTGATATTTCCCTCTCCTCTTAGCCTTTCGCTTTCTTCTTTCTTCCATTGTTGGGGCTTTGTATAGGCCACCGTGGCTTTTCCCCAATTGATTCGCTAAAAAAACGAGTATTATACAGAAACGGTTTTCAGAATTTCACATCGCTTGCTTTTCTCAGAATTCCCTAACATTTCCTTTATTGGCTTAATCCAGCATCCTTTTAGGCTTCTCTCTGTCCGTATCGTATCTTTTTTGTTCGACATACATAAAGAATCAATTTCACTGATCAATTTTCACCTCTGTCAATAGGAGCCAATGAATGAGATCAAGAAAGCACTGTCAATAGGCCAAGATTTGGTTGATTTGAATAGTAACGAGGTGCCATGGGTCAAAGAGAGGCTGGAAAACCTGGAATGCGAAAATGATAAATTCGTTAAGAAGATGGGGGGAAGAGCGAAAAGCATAACTCAGGTCATAGAATATTACAGCCTATTTGAGCAGGTGGTTATTTCACTGTCATTGTATTCCTTTCTCTCGTTCAGTGTTTTAATAGAACTCCATTGACGAAGCCACCTTTTCAATTATCTGCGTAATTTGGTAATTTGGCGAGAAACTTAATGGGCCTCTCCAGTGAAGAATTTTATCTTGGATTTAGATGAAATCAGGTGCCCTGATCTCGAATCCGCGGTTATTCTTATGATATCTTGTACCGTTGTCTTGTAATAAGCGTTTTAAATCAGACTCGAAGAGCGAAAAAACCTACTTTGTGACGTCACAAATTATATAACGATAAAGCACGAGACCTTGTGCATCTCGGCATTTTGAGCGACTTGCATTTGAAGGTGGCGTCAATGCATCGGAAATTGAGTCTACAATTTTGTTCAAATCTTCTAAATTCTAGTGACAAACGAATGGCCGATAAAGTTTTGTACATCATTTTGACGTCACAAAGTAGGTTTCCAAAAATTCTTTTTAGCAAATCCTGAACTCGAAAACGAACTTTGAACTCTTAAAAAATTATAACGGTGCGAGATATCAGAAAAATAATGACAGGTTCGAAATCAGGACACTCGACTGAACCTAATTGGAAAAATAGAAATTTTTCAGCGGCGAGGTCCTTTTACGAATTGTAACAGCCAATTCCCACTCTAACCTGCCATGTATTATTTTGATAATCAGACGAGTAGAAATAACGTTGCATTAAATACAGTTGTTGCAATTTCGCAGGCCTCAGATTGGTCCTTACAATGCCTCCGGTACATAGCTCAAATGAATATGGAGGAACTGCAGACGTTGGAAGGAATCCAGAATATGAAGGAGGACCTCGACTCATTTTTGAATGCAAACGTTCAGCCTGAAGAAAAGGACATGGCGCGAATGACCAAGTTAGCGCACCACCTTGAAAGTGAGAAGCTTAAAATGCAAGCGGGGCAAATCAGCGGAAGGTGCAGCGAGGTTGATGAGATGATCAAAAAGAAATTGCACACAATTAAAAAGGCCGAAGAAAGATTTCTTGTGAGTAATTTTTAGTCTGTGCCAGTGATTCCCGATTTTATTGATAGCAAGGTAACGGTGTTAATATTTGCAGTTACCTTCTACGAAATTGACAGATTGAGCATCTTTGTTTGCCTGCTAGATTTCTTCTCTTCTGCCTCTTTTCTTCTCTTCTTCCTCCTTCCTCCTTCCTCTTTCCTCCTTCCTCTCTACTTGCTCCTTCTTCGTCTTTTCTCCGTAATTTTTCTTCTCCGTATTTTCTCCTTTTTAATTTTCTTCTGTTTTCTCCTCCTTATTCTCCCATTTTTCCCTTTTTCTTTTTCTTTTTTTCTATTTCTCCTTTCTCTTGTCATCTTCTTCCTCTTCTAGCGCTCTGTTATGCAGGCTCTCTAGCTAAAGCCACCCTCCTTGTGAAGCTATCCTCTACCACTAGCACTTTCTCATTGAATGGTTTTTGCATGGAAAATTTTTATCAAAAGTTCAATAACTTATATCATAATGCTATTAGCTATACCTTGGATTCGCACGTTTCCTTGCTAGACCGTTCAAAGTTCTGCCAGTAGTGAAACATCAAGCGGGATAGAAAAGGATGCGGATCTTGCTACAGAATGTGGTGATGACTCGAAGGAGCAGGATGAGAACATCGTCGGGCCTATGTTCAGCTGGAGGAATGATGCGGAGAAAAATTACGATGAAAATGACGAACTTCTTGTAGCGTTCGATGCACAAATTTCGCCCAAACATAAAGAGTAAGGTTCACTTCTCCACGTGCAATCTTATTGTGAAATTTTGCTTCAATTTCGCGATCAATTGAGATAAATTTCCGATCTTCATTTGTTACTTCCTCGTTTGAGAATATTGGTTTCCTTTATTCTGAGATATGTCAACCTCATTTGCCCGAAACCATTTAAGACATACTGTGTATAGCTGCCAAGCAATGCATAGTCTCGCTCTATCAGGATACATCTTCCTCTTCCACTTTTTAAAGATGATATAGATCATTTATTTATGGATTGGGTTTGTAGATAGATAAGATAGATAAAGCAATTGTCGTTCAACTCTTTATCACCGCCGTGAAATCCGAAGTTAGTAGTTCAGCCCTCCTGCCTTAGTCTCCAACTGTCGCGATTTTCTGCGATGCTTTGAATGTCCTTTCTGCTATAATTGGTGTTGCCCATAACATCTGCGTTTCTTCTTGCGACGGTGGTCAGATGGTCGGGTGGTCTCCCTAGCGATACTCGCTCATTATTATGTACCTTTTAAGTGATATGCTCAGGTTTATAAGGGCTCCTGTGAAGTCCAACTCCTTTTTCACAGAGAAGTCTTCCCTGCCCTTTTTCAATTCTTATTTTCACAGTTAGTTTTAGATTTTCTCTTTACTTACCAAATACAATCAACGTAGAGAATACCAAAGTTCTACGTGAGGTAAAAGCGAATTCAACTTTCATCCTTTGACTGTTTGGAATTGTTTCATTTGCTTTTTAGAACCTCTTTTCCTTTGTAGGAGGCTGCAGTACATTGCGAAGGAGCTTAGTTCTACAGAGAAAGATTATGTTGCATCACTTGAGTACATCCTAAAGGTATTTTCACGTTTAATGCACTTTTCTATAGTGACTCTGGATGGAATTTTGTTTTGGTGTTTGATGAATCGAAAAGGCAGGAAACGTATCCACTGACAAGTGTCGTTAGAAAAACTTGGGAAGAGCATTAGTAAATGGATGGTTCAATGTAAAACTGATTATTATCACAACATGACATGCACTATCAAAAGTTGGATCCCATAATTGATACTGCGTTGCGTACTCGATTTAAAGCGAAGCAGAAACCAGAGACAGGACTCTGATTTTTTATACAGGAAAGTGGATTTTATGAGGTGGTTTCCCGTTGCCTTCCTTTTCCAACGAATTGAATTAAATAAAAGCTTCTTTTTCGAGGTAAAATAATTGAATGAAAAAATTAAAGTCAATGAATAAATAATAGATGAAAAGAAATGATTGATACAGGGGTGCTAAAAGCTTGGTCCATGTACTCCCTTTCCAAACTTCACCACCTGCTTCACGATCTCTACCCCAAAAATCATCCCTCATTCCGACACCTGCAATCTACAGAACGTCGTGCCTTCCTTCCCCTTTCCAGAATCCTACAACTTGTCAAGTCGAAATGAACAAACTTGAGATCAAGGCCTATCCCCCCCTAACCTCTCTTTTCCTTTCTTGGGGTTTTTATAGGCCACCAAGGTATTTCCTTTAACGCAGGGGTGGGCAAACTACGGCCCGCGAGCCACATGCGACCCGCCCAGGGCTTTTTTGTGGCCCGCCAAGAACTTGTATCAAGCAAAAACTCTCCCGTTATTCTCGTTTTCTAATCGCTTGATACCGTATAAACGCATTGCACCACTACGCTTTCACCACTTTGTTTACTTCCACTGTAATCTGTGCCTCTGTATTGGCATTGAATTTTTTTCTGAAGATTTGAGCAGGCTGTTTAAGACGTCTCACATGTTTAATCCAGCCAAAAATTTCAAACTGAATCTCAATTTTTACAGAATTACATTCCGGAGATGGAGAGGGCGTCATTGCCTCCGACGCTTGCAGGGAAAAAGAACATTTTATTTGGCAACATTGAGAGAATTTACGATTTCCACAAAAGGTGATTAATCGCTTGATATCATCTAGAAATCTTAAACAATTTTTATAGAAGTTTCATGGCAATATCCTGTCTTTGCTGGGCTCCTGTTTCATTTCGAAGTGCCCTCGAATAGTCGATACAAGAATGAGGTGGCATCACGCCTATGCAAGTTATCTTTTCTAGTCATGCGACTTTGTCTGCAATATTACTTCATTGTACTGAATGTCTTCATTCTCTATCATTGGGATTTCTGTCCAATTTCCTTCATCTATAAATTATTTTTAACTATCTTTAAATCTTTAACAATTATTTTTTGGTGCGATATCTAAATTGAAAACTAAATCTTCATTGACAGGTACTTTTCACAAGAGCTTGAAATCTATTTGCACGCACCATTGCAAGTTGGAAAATGCTTCATTCGTTGGGTATGCTATCCTCTTACTTATAGTTGCTCTTCTCCTTCTTCTTCCTATTCCTCTTCTTCTCCTTCTTCTTCCTATTCCTCTTCTTCTCCTTCTTCTTCCTCTCCTTCTTCTCCTTCTTCTTCTCATTCTTGTGGCCGTAATCCCGCTCAAGTCAGCGCACCTGTATCCTCACCGTGTACATTCTGGCATGGGGCTGCCCCAAGATATCCAACCTAACAACAACGCTCCCAAATTTTTTCAGGCTTTGTACCGGCGTTGGCAATACATTTGGTAAGTGGCTGGGCTCCTATGCAAGATCACTGATCATTACCAGAATTTTGATAAGGGTTCACATGTACGTGAATGTGTCTAAGAGACAAGTGATAAAATGATCGAGGGTGCTCAATTGCGGAGTTAGAGCGATTGTGATAATAAATCAAAAGAGAATAAGCGTTAGTTCAAAGAGCTCTGAGTTCCATGCTCATCAATCGTCAGCTAAACATACACTACTCGACTGGTGAATACCAGTGTATGTTCAGCATAACGATCGATGAACGTAAAACTCAGAGTTCTCAACTAAAGATAATGCTTTTTCGCCATACAATTAAAAGGTTGTTATGAAATTTTCACTAGCGTCTGTTTTATAAATTCAACTGCAGAACATGCTCTGATCCGAGCTCTATTCGAGGGAAGTGGGTTTCGTAAGGCATTTTCGGTTTTCTCTTCACTTAAAGTGTTTTATTTTGCAAAAAAACTGTGAACCGTGCAGTGTTAAAGTGTTATGAGTTTGCACACTCAAGCAACTTTGCTACGGTGCCACTATCAGTGATTTTTTATGTCACATGGTGGTGAACGAATTATCTGACTTCCTTATCTGAGTTAATCAATATGATTGGTAACCAGGTAGTTGTTTTGGAAAAGGTGCTTTCACGCGTTCAAATTTCCCAGTCTGTACTTGATATGTTTTTCCACGTCTCTTCAATTGGATGTTTTCCATCGCACCATGAATTTAAGCTTCACGTGGCGATTCCACATTATTTCTGTATTTCTTTGAAGTTAGGATTTGTACAAGAGAATTGTTTTAGTGAGTTATATTGGAGAATACTCATGGGAGAAAGAAGAAGATCAAAGATTAAGAGGAGAGGGAGATAAGGTCAAGTTTATTGATCCTGGATTTGAAAGAGGGCAAGTTGTAGGATTCGGGAAGGGAAGAGAAGGCAATATGTTATATGAATTGCACATTCTTGGGATCTTAGGAAGAATGATCATTTGCGGGATAGAGTTTGTGGATTGGGTAGTGAAACCTGGAGAGGAAGTGGGTGAGTCGATCTGGTGGTGTTTCTGACACATTTTGGGTGTATCTACTGATTGATATCAGTCAATCGAACGTTTTCATTTAATGATAAGTCGTGCCGTGGTGTAGTGGTTCGATTTGCGGATTCATAGCTAAAGGACTTTAACGTCGAATCCTACACAGTCCACAGTAATAACGACATCGGGAGTGAACCTACGGGAGACCACCTCAAAAAAGTCTCGTCCCCTAGAGAAAATCCCGCAGCCCTGCCTCTGGTTTCTGCTTAGTGCTATGCTACGCGGTCATGTATTACTTGATGCAATTTGTCCATAGGAAAGACAGTTCTATCTATACGCCTTGTACAACAAGAACAAACCCAAAAGTGATCAACTACTGGAAGATTTTGGGAATGCCTATTTCACAGTAAGTATTGCAAATGTACCTTAGCAGTTGTTCATGGCTAACATTCGTACTTCGCCACGACATTGCTGCGTCTCTTGTTGCGACCAGCATCTTGTGACCTAATTTTTCCACCCGGGTTTTAATACTGCATCGGCCTTTGCATGAACCTTTGCACTTGCTCCCTTCATCGTAGTCATGAGCTTGTGGGAAGAAGCGGTTGTTACATTATCGTATCTTAACTCTCTTTTGACATAATGTGTCAGGATTCGGCCGTTGACTGCAGACCCAATGGATGATGGTCCGAGGCTAGCGGCTTGCCTTTCTCTTAGTGTAAGGAAGCCAGAGCTCTCTGTGATTCCAGTCGTGTGGAAATCACGAGGCGCGCTCACATCTAAAGGGAGGACCAAAGCACTGATTTATGAGCCCAGCTTTCCAAGTGTCCCAAAATTTACCTTATGAATTATAAATAGCAACAGCCTAGATAAACTTGATATGACGTCATATCTCGAGGAAAGACCGAGGCGCTGCTTGATACCGAGCGCTGGGGAGTGCCTTGTTAGGGATATGCCATCCCGAGCCATGATGATGTAAGTTAGGATGGTCAGTACATGGCCTTACTTTACCCCCGGCTATATGCTTCACGCTAGGTATTCATTGATTTCTGGGTGCACAGAGAGAGGGTGCCTCGATCTGCGAGCGTCCTTACAATAGACATGTTTTCTAACAACTATTCCACATGGGGGGCTTGGTACAGCACTTAAAAAATCGATCTCATGGCATTTTTATGATGGCTTTAATGGCAGCCGGGACGTAGCGACTGGGGTGTGGGGTACGACATCCCCCCAACTATTGGAATGAGCTAAAATCAGGGAAAATAGCCTACTGCATCGTAAAGTCGAATGAGTTTTAAAGAATTGAATCTTGCACCCCATTCCAACCAAAAGGCTCTCGCGATGTCCCTGGATGGCAGACGCATCTTTGAAAATCTTTTTCTCTGGCGGCTTACTTTTACGTATTGAAATTCAAGGGTTCCTTCAATTTCTGTTTCGATCCGTTTGATTTCTCGGTTATCCAGCAAGATTTAATTAACGGCTTTCTGTTATAGGAGAAGCAAAACGAACTGAAAGATAAATTAAATCTGGCAAGCTTTTTGATTAAACCAGTGCAAAGGCTTGGAAAATACGCTTTGCTACTCAAGGTGAGCAAGTGAATATCCTTGAAGCAAATCTTGCCTTTTACCTTCTCACCCTTCTTTGAAGGATAATTTTTTGAGTTTGATAATCGGTATGTATTAAAGCAAAAGGCCTTTTCCCAGGCAGACAAATTACACACACACACACACACGCACACACACACACGCACGCACGCACGCACACACGCACACGCACGCACATACGCACGCGCGCACTTACACACACACGTGCACATATATATACGAATATTTTGAATTATCCCAATATTTTGAACTTTGTAGTAAATGTCCTATATTTAGTATATTTAGAACTTTTGGCAGATAAGCGTGGATAATTATATCATGCTTGCTCATCAGTAAATCAGTTCCTACCGGTTATCCATGATTTCTGCCTTCCTTAGGACATCGCCAACTGTATTTCTGCAGAAGACCCTCGTTTCGCAGAGTTGCTGGTATGTATTGACTAACACGCTCATGGCAGTAAGCAAATCAGTCGAAATGTCTTTTAAGAACCACGATTAGCCGTGAGAAACTGTGGCCTGTTTAACTGAATTCAATACTCAAAGGGCTAGAGGCAACCTATATGTATCGTTAATTGGGCGAATCGCAAAGTAATTCAATGGTGGAAAACTCTTATCTTGTAGTTGGTATGCTGGTAAGAGCTTTTGTGCTAAGGTCCCTGCTACGTTCCCGTTGTAGAGTGCATCTGTCTGTCTGTCCATTCAGCTGTAAACGGGAGCAAGTATGGCGAGCAAGCAACTTGATTTCGAAGAGACGAAAGAGATCGGTGGCATCTTGAGAGATAAAAGAGCCTAGATATTTGAAGTCAGTTGCCTGCTCCAGTTCTTCATCGTTGATTTTGATTGCATCCTGCAGATGGACAGACGTTGGGCCTGTCATCGGAACTTTGCTTTTTGGGCCTTGTCTTCATGTCGTCGTGCGAAAGTCTTTGGTTAATATGTGTTGAGGATGAAAAGCAGCCGGCCTACCTCACGAAGAGTTAGCCCAGGGCGATATCTCCGTAGCAAAGTGTTCCCTTAAGTTCTCAGAGAGTGTAATACTCAACGTGATTGAATCAATGGTGGACAACTCTCGTTCTGTAGGGGTAGTTGACATCATAGTTAGAGCACATCTGTTTTGCTAAGGCCCCTGCTACGAGCCTCATCAGTTCCTGCTTCTGAATGCATCCACCCAGTGGTAAATGGGTACATGCCGAAAAGCAGGGGTTAAGATGCGTCGAGTTTTGCAACTGGCCACCCTGCCTGGTGAAGATGTCACCCAGGGGATATCTCTTTAGCAAAGTGCTCCCTTACGCTCTTGTATAGCATAGTACTTGGCGTATTCTTAAGGTGGTTTGTAAATTAGTCAGCTAAAAAGTAAGTGAGGTTTTATGCGTGAATGGGGAAACTTTTGACTTTATTTGCTGCATGTGTCAAGAGAACTTATTGTTGTTTGAACTTGAAGTCGTGTGACCTGGCCACATTGACACTTAGATAGATTTTGAGTGCACGACGCAATGAATTTGTTCCTTAGTCCAGTGGCTTCGGTGTGCAAACTCGTAGCACAGTTGCTGTGAGTTCAAATCCTGCCCGTGTCACAATAAAAACGCGATTGTTGAGTGATGCAATGGGAAACCACCTCATAAAATTCCCTTCCCTAGATGGAACTCAAGGCCCTGTCTCTGATTTATGCAAAGCTCACAATCGGCGAGTATACGGTGCCGTTTATTTTGAGAAGTCTCTTCCTCTTACTTGAACCCGTTGCCCTGTCTCTGGTTTGTGCTAGGATGTTAACCGAGTATTCATTGCATATGGTAATACATCTACCCACCTATTTGTGAAGAAACTTCAGGCCCCTGTCTCTGATCGCGCTACTACGACCCAAATCAAGTTAACAGTGCGTTTTATCATTCATGGAAGCTCAGCAGTCCTTATCAGCGTAACTTACATCATTGTTTATGCTGGTGATCACTTTCAGACCGCTCAAGATATGATCAAGTTTCAACTGAGACATGGCAATGATCTTCTAGCGATGGATTCCGTCCGTGATTGTGACGTAAGTGTACATCATCGGTTTTGCTTTCTTGCACGACTTTTGTTATTCTCTGGAATTTCAGATCGCTAGCAGTTTGCAAAAGTGGCGACGTGGAGTAGGTTCGAATCCTACACGTGTCACAGTAAAAACACCATTGGCGAGGAAAGCAACGGGAAACCAACTCATAAGGTCCACTTCTCTTGGAAAACCCAGAGCCCTGTCTCCTGTTTCGCTACGCTCGAAATCCAGTATGGAAGGCAGCCATTTGCTTAGTTGTTGGCAAGCAGTGTTCCGCTGTATGCCAAACATTAAAGAATAGGCTAAGAACAGGCGCATGGTTTTGCTTGTCAATGTTTTTATAAACAGAAGGTCGTCCCTTAAGCTAAAAATTTCCTATTCACATTCTCCACCTCAAAACGTTCGGTTGTGGCAGTGGAATGTTTCAATGCGCTTGCAAGGCAATTGAATCTAGTCATACCTTAGTTACGTACTGACATTGTAGTAATTGTTGACAAGCACAGACCTTAAATTAAGATGGAACTTCTTTGTTTTTTAGGTGAATCTTCGTGCTCAGGGCTGCCTCTTGAGACAAGTAAGTTCCTAGTGTTTGTCCACCTCATTACTCATCAGTGCCTCTTACAACTTATCATACATTGACCAAGGGAAGATCTGCACCGGTAGTGATACATTGACCAAGGGAAGATCTGCACCGGTAGTGATACATTGACCAAGGGAAGATCTGCACCGGTAGTGATACATTGACCAAGGGAAGATCTGCACCGGTAGTGATACATCGACCAAGTAGAGCTCAACCACTATTGTGCCGATTTCTGATTAGTCCTAATTATCAACAAATTTCAGTCATATTTATTCTTTCTTGAAAACCATTTAGTTCATTTTGACCTGAGCAGAAGCTTTATCCGCCCTTGTTTTATTCAATTTAGTTGCTTCCAGATGGAAATGTACTTTGTCCAATTATTTTGTTAATTCTGTTTTCCGAATGTGTTTTATAAAGGAATTCATAAAGGGAAAACTTTATATATCAGTTAGCCTTTTATTTCTTGCCACTGTCTTCATAAAATCCTTTCCATTTATCATTGCGTTACCTCGTTCTAAATCCCATTCTTTGAACCTCGTTTGCAGGCAGATTTCGTCGTCTATAACAACAAGAAGAAGCACTTGAGGCGCGTTTTTCTATTCGAAGACTTGATTCTGTTTTCGAAAGCAAAGAAGCAGGAAGTGCAAGGGGATTGCTTCGTCTACAAAGATTCCCTCAAGGTCATTACGCGCTTGAATTGCTTTTTATAAGTTGCTTCTACCAATGCTGTCCGGTTCTCCTATCATTTGACCCGTTGTTTTCACCCCAACCCCCTAGACACTATCTCCTTGATATTGAGTAGCGTTTTGCTTTTTTGCCCCTTTCGATCCCCAGTTATCGCTGCACTCCACCCAACACCCTGAAATACATTTAGTTAAACAGAAGACCCTCATCAATAGCACTCTCGAGTGATTGAGACCTTCCTCTGATAATAGCTATTATTATTATTATTATTATTATTATTATTATTATTATTATAACCCTAACCCTAACCGCATTGTTTGGGAATCGGGCCGGGTTCCATCAGAATGGAAGAAAGCTTGCACCGTTCTGGTGCACAAAAACGGCACTAGCGATGATCCTGCTAACTTCAGACCTATCACTCTCGAATCTGTTCCTCTTAAAGTCTTCACTTCATGTCTTCGTGATTCTATCTTTTCCTTTCTTGCTAAAAACGAATTTATCGAAACAAAAATCCAAAAAGGGTTTACTCCGAAGATTTCAGGGGTTCTTGAGCACACCTCTATGATGGCATCCATTATCGACAAGGCACGCATCAAACAGCGCTCGGTTGTCATCACCCTTATTGACCTGAAAAATGCTTTCGGAGAAGTGCACCACAATCTCATCACAGAAGTTCTCAATCATCATCATGTACCACTCTCTATACAAACTTTAGTATCTAATCTTTATGAAAACTTTCAGACTTCCATCATTATTGATAACTTTACCTCCCCTGCTATTCCCGTCGGTAGAGGCGTCCTTCAAGGGGATTGCCTCAGCCCCCTACTTTTCAACATATGCTTTAATACATTTATTCAAGTCATTAAGCAAGAGAAATACAAACAACTCGGTTTCTCTACACATGATTCTACTGATCGTCTCTTTAACCCTATTCATTGGTTCCAATTCGCAGATGACGCAGCGATCGTTGCAACTGACGAGCGAGAAAATCAACTCCTTTTAAACTGTTTTACCAAGTGGTGCCAATGGGCAAATATGATTATTAGGGTTGATAAATGCGTCTCCTTTGGAATCAGAAAATTTTCTTCCCGCTATCCACAATTTAAACCTAAGCTTTTCATCAACACCGAACTTTTGCCAGTAGTTAAAAATGGTGAATCCTTTAAATATCTCGGCCGCTTCTTCAATTTCCAAATGGACAATCATCAGCACGAAATCCGCCTTGAATCATCTCTTCTCGACATGTTGAAACTAATCGATTCGTTACGCATTCTTCCCAAAAACAGACTTCTCCTCTATCAACGCTACGTTCTTTCTATGCTTTCCTGGCATCTAACTGTTGCTAATCTTTCCAAGACATGGGTCATCGAGAATCTCGACAACTTTGTGGTAAGGTTCGTGAGAAAATGGTTAGACCCGACAATTAGCGCCACCCTCAGCGGTAGTAGTCTTCCTCGAAACCAATTTGGTTTGAATCTCCTTCCTTCTGTAAAATCCCTACGATCGAACGATGCAATAAAATCCCTGTGGAGAATTACTAGTTTCGGTATGAACATACAATGTGATACATACCGAAACACTAAGCAAGTTTTAAAGGCAGTGCGTCAGAGCCATACCGACAAACTCCGATCTAACTTAACCTCTCAGGGCTTTCTCATTACTTTCCTCCTGAATCACTCTTTGAAAACTGTCAATTCTCTCTGGTCGTCTGCCCAAAGTAAACTACCCAATAACATCTTTATCTTCCCTGTCAGGTACCTTAATAACACACTTGCGACTCGGAAAAATCTCAAGCTGTGGAATCTCTCCCAAACGTCTGACTGTTCCTTTTGCTTCGAGCCAGAGTCTCTTCTCCACGTTGTTGCAAGCTGTAGATCTTATCTCAGCGAGGGCCGCTTCACATGGAGACATGACTCTGCACTAAACTTCTTTGCCTCAACATTTCAATATTTAAATCACTGTACTTTCTATGTTGACCTCTCACAATATCTTTCCCCTTCTCTCGTCACTGGTGACGACCTGCGTCCTGACATGGTCATCTCCACTCCTTCTAATACTCTCTATGTTCTAGAATTGAGCGTTGGCTTTGAGACAAACCTTGATAATAACGCTGTTGGAAATTGTTCCAAATATCGCTACCTTCTGAATGACCTAACATCGAAATACCGCCACGTTAAATTTGTGAACTTGTCAATAGGTTCCCTTGGAATCTTTGGACAATCTTGCGATTCGTTCATTCATATGTGTAGCGATCTAACCATTGACAAAGTACATACTAACTACATCATTACCAAATTATCAACTATAATCATTCGCACAACTTATTACATATTCTGCATGCGTAATAAACCCTGGACTAACCCAGACCTCCTATCCTACTAGCAGTCTTCTTCTTTTCTTTTATTCGTCATTTTATTATTCTATTCATTCATTCATTTTTTTTCTACTAGAAATACCTGTAATTAGGTCAGCCGAGTACAAATTACCTATTATTAGAGGTATTTGTATTTGTGTGTTTAGTTTCTATATCGAAATGAAGTTTTAAAAAAGAATTATTATTATTATTATTATTTAACATCCTACAGTACATTTATCGCCCTAAGAAGCTACCTGTATTGAACGGAGCCGCGATCCTTCCTATGAGTTTGAGACCAGCTCTTGATTCATATGCCTGGAATCACAAAGAGCGAGTTGATCTCTTCACTCTAATTGGCAGTAATGACTGGGTTTCCCTTCAACCTACCGACGATTTGGTCTGTAATCAAGCAACCACGGGTCCATAAAAATCCTAACTCTATCTAATCTATCGTTTTAACATCCTTAGCACTGTATCGTGGAATTCTTCTGTTTTATTCACTACGCTTTTTGATGCATATTTGATAACTCGTCTGGCCCTCCATATTGCCTTCTTCTGCGATATTTTTTAAGTCAAATCTTTGATTTGAAGATCTCTGACGTGGGCTTGACGGAGAATATTGGTGAGAAAGGTTTACGTTTTGAAGTTTGGTACAGACGGTGGAGGAAGTCAAAGAAAAGTCAATCCTACATCCTTCAGGTAGGTGCCCTTTTATCATTCTTCTAAAGTCTTCTAGTCAAGTTAACATGCTTCAATGGTTTCATTGACGTATCCATTGGCAATAAGCTTGTGCTTTTTTTATATCTTCTTCTCAAAGGTTTTTTCCCGCTTGAAGAGGTCGCCGGTAAAGATAGCTTTCTTCCACCTCCTCTCGTATCGCCGGCATCCCCTTTTGGTCCTGTTTCTTATATAGGTCACCTTTCACACGAAATCAAGTGTGAATTGTCCGCATCATCCATTGACTTTGACGCGAATTTTGACGGTCGTATTCCCCCTGCCGCCAGCCCCCCCCCCCCCCCCTCCCCACTTAGCCAGGTTGGAGACTGACCGCGAGACGGCAACGGGCTTTGTTGTTCCCTGGCTTGGACATATATGTTATTCTCGTGATTTACATTTGAAATATTTCTTGTTATAATGAGTGCCAAATGCATGTTCTTACATTCCTGTTGTTCAACTGGTAGGCTTCAAGTATCGACGTAAAGCGGCCATGGGTTATGGACATTCGGAAATTGCTGTTAACTGCTCTTCAGAGAAGCATTGGTATGAATGCTTTATGCTATTTGTGCAACGCATCAGACTATCGCATGCTTAGGTAGTCATCTTAAGGCTTTATATCCAGGAAAAAGCTAGAGTGACTTCCATTTTTCATGTAACTACTTATCTGGTCATTCGTTTATATATCCATTCGTATCTTAATTCATGTAGGTTTAAGTATGTATTATATATAAATATAGCTGTCATTATATTGTGAAGTTAATTGGATTTTACTTTGGACCTAATGATTATCCTCTAAAAGTTCTTTTTAGTTTTAGTAGGCGAAAGTTAGCTGTAATGTTTGCTATTAGTTAAATGCTTGCTATATAGACATTTTTCAAGCTTCCCCTTCATGAAAATATATAGCATACAAATGTAAACCAATCTATAATTAGGCAATTTTACAAATGGCTTGCCTGAGTAAATTAAATGTGTATATTAAGGTAAGATTTAAAAAAAAATCGATAAAAAGTTAATAAGAAATGAATTAAATGTGTCATAAAGGTATAATTAAAACAAAATATATATTAAGAGTTAATAAGAAAAATAGATAAATGTTTATATAAAGGTATCGTCTAAATCTATTTTACAAAGTCAACCGTTCTTGACCCAGCTAGTCTTAGTTTCTACAGCAAAATACATAAAAAGGTGATCGGATGGTAATGCTCACAATGACAACCTTTCATTCAAATTCAACTTAAGCTACAATTACGAACCTCTCTAATACATAGGTAGTTTTAAATTGGCTTGCCTGGCTTAGGGTTTACAAAAAAAAATTTTTGAACCATCCATCAACGGCATATTTAAGATACAAGAAGACACCTCTCTTATAACAGGCAGTTTCTATTAAACACTAATGACAATTAAAACGGATAATGGTAACGAAGGGTCGGCATCTGGATGGACAAGAAGACAGACCAAGATTTAAGAGACATACAAAAACAATGATAATAATAATGATGATAGTTTTTCATCTGTTTTTTATCCATTCTTTATTTCTTTGTTCGTTAGTTTTTTATTTTTTTTACCTGTTTTTGTAGACTACTCTCGTTCGGAGATGACCACAGGAATAAGTGTAGAGAGTCCACCCTCAGGGCTTTATTTGGAAAGTTCCTCGCCAAGTTTCCAATCACAGACCCAAGCACTCCGGTCAAGAGCAGAGAGTCATCCTAGGAAGGATAGTCAAGCGACTAGGCAATACAAAAGACAGTCAATAGTGAGTTCTGAGAGTGGAGCTACGAATTGCATTCATGATGCGAACGCGAGTAGTGAGAACGATAGAATGGTAATCAAGTCAGCGGAAAACTCCATAAAGGCATCGAATTCGTTCACATTGCCGCGGAAGTACAATCCGGCGAAGGATAAAGATGAACAGCGCATTAAATGCAGTAACACTGCAGATGCTTTAATCGATATGCCTTTTAGGCAAGCCAGACTTGAGAATGGTGAACCCGAGGCTAGTTTTGTTCGTAACACCATCAAACGAAGGACATTGCATGTTGACTTTGCAGCGGAACAGTTCGTCGAGTCCAGCACAGCGTCGGGCTACTTAAAAAACACGGACCAAAAGCACGCCTCCCCAACGCTGGATGAAGTTGGGGAAGATTCTGACGGTAGCAGCGGCTACAAGGAACCGAATACAGCAGTAGCAACACGTCGTATGCATTCAGTCTCAGTGACAAACTTACCGCTGTCACCTGCATCGCCTGTTTCCTCTATGCAAGCAAGCACCCCTTGCATTGCAACAAGTCCAGAAGCAACAACCTTGCCTGCTTCGAATAGTCTTAATTTCACTTTTACTAATAAGAAGAAGGACGAAAAGTCGAAGGAAAAGGGAAAAGATAAACAGAAAAAGGGAAAAGATAAACAGAAAGAGGGAAAAGATAAACAGAAAGAGGGAAAAGATAAACAGAAAGAGGGAAAAGATAAACAGAAAGAGGGAAAAGATAAACAGAAAGAGGGAAAAGATAAACAGAAAGAGGTAAAGGATGAGCAACATTTCTTTTGGTCTACGTAGAAGATTTAAGTCTGTAGCATTGGGCTGCTAAATTCAAATCTTTTCATTTGTGCCTAAGTTTTTTAGCCTAAATACTTGGTAAATTATGGGTTTTATGGGTGGCAAGTATCAATCAATACCCTGGTTTGTTTGTTATCAATAACTTCATTTATTTTTCTTTTCTCCTCCACATTTTTAGACATGAAGTGACCTCGATGTGGTATTTTCCACGCTTTTAGTAAGAATTTGAAGGTAGATTTAAGGGCGACGTGAAGCTATGCTTATTGAACAGTGTCCTGTTTTTTTCTCTCGACCTGACGTAGTGTCGATATCTCTATGGTTCGTGATTCTAAAGGTAGATAGATTTGAAGACGCTGGTAAGTCGTGGTTACCAAAGAGTGCTCTATTCTCTCATTTAGATGTGACTGCACCTCGTGGTTTCTTGAATCACAGAGGGCTAGTGGCTTGTCTCGCTGTGAGCGAATGTTATACTCCAAGTGGGGTTCAAGCCGCTAACCTTAGGACCTGTGAGCAAGTGACTTACCACTAAGCCATCTTTACTCTTTACGATTCGTGTCGTTAAATTGCAGGGAAGAAGAATCTCCCTTGGCGGTTTCATCGGAAGAAAGAAGAAAAGCTCCTCAACCAGTTCTGATATTAACATCGATAAAACGCGATGACTGGCGATTGTGTGGATTTCCCGTCATAAGAATGATTTTGGTAAATTTTCAATTTATGTACTAATGTTTTCCAGAATTCATTGTACGACTAGTACGAATACAAAGTTAGTAATGAGCGTGAAGGGGGTCAGAATCTTTTCAAATGGACTGGATATACAGACTCAACATATATTCAAATTATAAGTGTATTCAAATTATAAATATATTCAAATTATAAAAGTATTCAAATTATAAAGATATTCAAATTATAAGTATATTCAAATTATAAATATATTCAAATTATAAATCTATTCAAATTATATATGTGTATATATATATATATATATATATATATATATATATAGTTATATTTATATATATGTAAATCTATACGTATGTATGTGGGTAACTATATTATTTCTATTGACAGAAGCATATTGTTTGCATTTACACTTTTTAAATTCATTGGTTACCTGAAAAGTTGAAATTTACAGCCTCCGTTCTTCATTATTTTTCACCGAAGTGTTAAAAACCATGACTTTTTATTCATGTTTAGAACTTTTTCCAGTTGTTCCGTGCTCTCAATCTTCTGTTTGGTTTGAGACGGAATTGCTTTTGATAAATTGAATCTTGAAAGCAAAATCTGCTCCATTTGGCACGACTAGAAGATGTCAAAATTTTATGATTAAAAATGAATTGGTGGTAATGAAGTGAATTTTTTCTATAATTTATCACTTTTAGTTTGTATCTGTTTCTATTTGTTAAACCTAAAATTTTTCTCTACATGTAGGGTCCATAGATTCTTTCATTCTAAGTTTTAATCAGTTTGCTCCTTGCCATTATTTCTTTAGTACTTTTAGGTTTTTTCATTTCTCGACTCGATGTACTTTTCAGTCTTTTTATTTCTTAAATCGATGAATTCTTGCTCATTGTATCATCTATGTTTGCATCGTAGAATTTAGCAATGGCTCGGTGCAAGGGAACAACAGGTTGTGCTTCGTTTCCATATTCAACACGATTCCGTAGAAGAGAGCGAAGCGAGTGCTTTGTTTGAAACAAAGCATCGCAGGAGGCCACAATTTATCACCATACTTGAATGGTTACTATAGTGGGCACGTGTTTTGCTGTTTTGATAGAGTATATATGGTTTTCCATTTGTCATTTTTCTTCGAATAGCCGAACTGCTTGTTTTTAAAATCTTTAAAGCACAGACTGTTACATTTTAGTCGATGGAAGTTTAATATTGTATGATGTTTTGGTGCTGTGGTGTAGTGGTTAAGCTTGCGGACTCATAACGCAGGGGTTATGAGTTCGAATCCTGCACGTGTCACAATAAAAACGCCGTTGGTGAGGAAGGCAACGGGAGGCTACCGCAAAAATTCCCCTTTCCTGTAAAGAAAACTCAAAGCCCTATCTCTTGTTTCTGCTACACTTGAAATCGAGTATACGGCGCATTTTTATGACGTAGTGGTGGTCTTCCCTGACTGCCCACTGCCAATATGCAAGTCACTCGTAAACCCATACATTCATGCTCTGTATGCTTTCGCTTTTTGAGCGATGCAATACAACTACAACAGCAATTGCCTCAAAGAGCCTCCCAATGATTTTCCAATACTTACTTCATGCCGTAATCATGAATAAAAAATTGCAGCTTCTTCAATGCTCTGGACAGGCTGTTACGTCTCAGCGAAATTTCTTTGCACAGTCAATTTCCAATCGATTTAGCATGTGACCTTTTCATAGATTATTGGTAATGGTGATACCTTCTCACACTAATTCTTGAATGACGAGATTCTCGCAAGGTAGAATTTGTCTCAAATCCATATTGGATTCTGTTATTCCTCCCCTTAGCATACCAATTTAACAAATTGTTGCCTTTGTAAAAGCGATCGTCAAAGTTACGCTGAAAAGATTTATATTGTATTTCTCTTCACCACGTCTTTAGATGCAAAATAAAGTGTTGCATTGCCTGCATTCAAATTTTAATTTTTACGATTTATTAGTAAGTTAAGTAATGTTTAATTCCATACTCGAGAGAGAACGTCACGGAGCACCTTGGTAGATACATTAGAGACATGCCATCCTTAGTTGTGGCAGAGTGAGGTATGGTGTCCATTTCTTTGTCGTACTACCCTAGCTAGCGTCACGTCAGGAAGCCATTAGCTATTTGGCGATGATGGTGTATCGAATCCGGAACAATAAGCACAGTAGATGTGTGTTTCAACCATTCAACCCGTATCGTTCAATTTTGGGCACTTCAGCAGTTGCTTTGATATGAAAAACGGACCCTTCGAAGGCAAGAATGATAAGTGTACTTAATTTTAAATGGTTCCCTCCCAAGTTCGATATCAAGTTCATTATCCCTAGAACATTCATCCCAAGACCATGCCATTTGTGGAACGTCTTGCCTTCTTATTGCTTTCCTGAATCCTACCACTTGCCGTCTTTGAAATCTTAGATCAATAAACTGGATCTGATCTCCCTTTCCTGTTAGCCTTTCACTTTCCTCTTTCTTCCTTTGTTAGGGCTTTATATAGGCCACAATGGCATTTCCTCAACGTAACTCACTGAAAAAGTTATCGTATTCTCAACATCGAATCAAGCGGCCTAGGTTTCTTTGGCGTTGAGCTACACTGCTAAACATGTACAGATAATGTTACAGTGGAGTGGCAGGCGAGTTATAGCACCGCACGTTTTTACGATCAAGATGTGACAGAGAGCTAACCGAGACTGTCAACACGGTAGATGTGATCTGAATCCACCACTACCCCAGGTCGATTGCTTAATCCATATTTATCACCATAATAAACATATATATATATATATATCTTTATATTACAGATTAATGTATAGATGAATATTTTTAAATCCATTATTGTCACTGCGCATGTGCAGCCTCTTGTGCACCCGATTCTATTGTGCCAGCTAATTAGTAAACTGTATGGGATTTTAATGTAGTTTCCTTTGTATGATATCAAATAAAAGGTGTCTTATTGAATGTTTCCATCAATCCTCTCAATCATTCCTCCAAACCACTGTCGATTCAGTTTATAACAATGCTTTTCAAATAGTGGGGCGTGCCCCCAGGGAGGGGGGCCTGAGGCTCCATCAAGGGGGGCGTTTGACCTCTGGGAACATCCTTTTTTATTCTTATAGTGTACTTCTAACAATTTTATAGACAATTGATGCTATTCATAGTCATGCGGGGAGGGTCGTGACAGAAAATAATTGAGAAGCACTGGTATATAGGAATACATTTTGATGCGACCCCCCTGGTGCCTAGCGTTTTTGGAAGCGTTTGAATTTATAACTTCAAATGCGTCAAAAATAATAGAATCGATTTACTAGTAAAGTCGAACGCCTTTTTATGATTTTTCTCACATTTGCTGGCATCGCAGAAATATCAGTTACTGAAATCAATTTCGATTCTTGCCTAATATTTGCAAATCACAAGAACCGCAAAATTTTGGAGCAGGAGAATCACAATCGTTGTCATAATGATCATGTCGATCGTTCTTAGAACCACAAACTTCATCATGGACAGACGCACATAAATCATTGTTTATCACTATAATCATCCTAAAAGACTGATTGTGATTCGATGTTTTTTGAGGGCGTGATGATTTCATTTTCTCCTGAACTTGTTTCACGATTTCTCAATTTCATGATTGATCATTAATCCCGCTGATTTATGAGCTTAGCAAAACTCAATCGCGAAGAAGTCGTTCTTATTTGCCTCATGTGTCGCTGCTCAT
This sequence comes from Pseudorhiza aurosa, assembly GCA_964026355.1. Classification (NCBI taxonomy): domain Eukaryota; kingdom Metazoa; phylum Cnidaria; class Scyphozoa; order Rhizostomeae; family Lychnorhizidae; genus Pseudorhiza; species Pseudorhiza aurosa. Next base: position 9,046,893 of record OZ032118.1, on the reverse strand, counting down.
TTTGACCATGAATCGAGCGAAGAAATCATTCAGCAATCCTCAGTGAAGTTATGGGATCCTGAAGCTCTCCGAAACTTATTTCAAAACTAGCAACACGTGAGCACAGGCGTATAGGGAATCTCTTAGTTCCACAGCTACAATCCTACAATCTATACATTGTAATTAAATAAAGGCATGATAATGATAATAAAGATAAGGATTCCCTGGAATTCCCCGGAATTCCCTTGATATGATCTTCAGTTTTCTTCTTTATCATACCTAATGCCCCTAGTACAACTGGTATTACCATTTCTTTCAAATGCCCCATCTTCTGTATTTTGCTTTCTAGGTCTTTGCATTTACCGATTTTTTCATCCACCTTAAGGGAAAGGCTCCTCCTATCAGAAGGAACTTGGTTTTCAGATTTATTAAGATATCCCCAAACCGAGCTATTCAGCTCAAGCTACTGATGTATTCGATCCACCTGGCAGTGTACTTTGATTGGAATTTGAGTGAATTTTTCCGTTAGTATTCAAAGCATTTTCAATTGGTCATGCATAATTTCATATACTGTTTATGATTTGCCTTTCCTCGCTTGAATCAATGCCACAATCTTTCTGCAGCTGGCAGAATTGCTGTGTGCAGTCGTTACTCATGTCCCATGCGAAAATTGGTTGGGAACAGCGTTGAGTGAGACCTCCTCCCCTTTCACATACCTTGAAGAAATGAAATTGCGCAAATTCAAGTTAAATGCTGACAATTCTTTAAAACCATCTTGTGCTCGTCTCTTTTTTCATCAATCATTTAGCCGATGAAACTACCAGGGTCCCGTTCCGCTGTGTATTCGCCAATTTTGTCGCAATTCAACTGAAGGTAGTAACGCGTTTAAGATCGACTTATCAACCGTGAATTTGCCCCAAAAGTCAATTTTCTTCAATTCGACATGGGCGGGTCTGTAGCCGGCGTTTGCGGTTGTGATTTGCGAACAATCTGCGATGTGAATAACTGTTCGTGTAATAAATGGAAAACCTTCAATCACTTTTGATGAAAGCAGTTGTGTTGATCTTCTTGCTACTGGACGGTTGGTCCACCTGAAATAACCGAACAAATTAAGAAACTTGGGCTTCGTTGATTTCATAGCACATTTAATTCCTTTCTCCTTTTAAAGCGATTTCATCTTCTGTAGGCATGATAAACACCTATTTTAACAATTAAGCACATGGCACATACAATTGTTGGGTTCCTATTGCATGCCACATACAATTGTGGGGTTCCTATTGCATGCCACATACAATCATGGGCTTTGTAGCTCAACGCCTTTTTAGAAGGCTTACCTCTACGCTTAGAGCCCTTTTTAACGACCTAAGCTGAAGGAATACCTCCACGCTTAAATGATAGTATGAAATAAAATGACTGCAAGATGGATTACGTGGTCAGGCCGGAGGGAGATCCCCATCCTGAGCTCCAACCTTGATCGGCCGAACTGAACTTCATACACTTGACGGAGACTGTGTAAGCCTCTCGACCTCATCTTTCCAATCTATGGTAAAATAATTATAGTAGAATTCCGCTAACGATTGTCGAAGCAATCAACAATGTAGTGAATGGCCCAGTTCTGTAAGTGCTCAATCAAATGCTAGGGTCGCCGTTTATGCTAAGGACGAAAACTAATTTTACAAAGCCTTGACAAATATTTATCATATAATAGGCTGATGCTTTAATATAATTAAACGGATGCTAATAATTGGCGATTAAAATGCTCTCTTTGCAGTCCTTCCTCCCATTTCTAGTCGTTTTGCTTGCAAATATCATTTCTACACAAATTTGTTTTACACACAGAATTCCCAATCGCTTAGACGTCCGCACGCAGACCCTTTATCAAACAAGCAAATAGTTTGCCTATGATTAAGCTTAATTGGTGATTCTCACATGAGTTGTTCTCGATTTGCTTTGCAGCAGTTTCCACTGTTTCAGTAAATTGCTTTCATTATGCATTTTGCCATGATGGATTACAATATCAAGCAACTGCTTTTCTACGGGGGTTGGGATGAATCATTCGTTATCAGAAGTGAAAGCAATATGCAATGCTCTTTAGTCTTCAAATTGCATCCGAGTAATGCTTTGAGGGCACTTTCTAGTTGCCAATATTTGACAGTTTTCTGATTTCCAATTAGATTTCGCCATTCAAATCCATATATGGTCTCAGCTTCCAACGTGACAAGATCTTGGGGTGTCCGTAATTCATACTTTTTGGGACAAATCTGATTGTCATAATAATTACAATAATAATACTATGTGAATGTGACCGAATATAATGTTCTCACACAATCAGAAGATTAATACTATCGTAGTGCTACAGTGGAAAATACATGAAACTTCATCTTCCCTTACCCTAGGTTATTGGACATAGCTCGGCAAGGGACTGTATTTCATAGAAAATTAGCAACTTACACATCAAATGATAATAATAATAATCATCATCATCATCGCTGTCGTCATCATCATCATTATCAACACCATCATCATCATCACCACCACAATAATCATCTTCACCATAATCATCATCACCATCGTCATCATCACCATAATCATCATCACCATCGTCATCATCACCATAATCATCTTCACCATCATCATCTTCATCGTCATCATCTTCATCGTCATCATCACCATAATCATCACAACCATCATCATCTTCACCATCATCGTCATCATCTTCACCATCGTCATCAGCACCACAATCATCTTCACCATAATCATCATCACCATCGTCATCATCACCATAATCATCTTCACCATCATCATCTTCATTGTCATCATCACCATAATCATCACCACCATCATCATCTTCACCATCATCGTCATCATCTTCACCATCGTCATCAGCACCATAATCATCTTCACCATAATCATCATCACCATCGTCATCATCACCATAATCATCACCACCATCATCAGTCTCATAGATGGTTCAGCCGGTGGTATAGACTGCTTTCATCATCCCTTTCAAACCATTCCGGCATTCCCCATGTTGCTCCACCCGATCCAGTCTCTGATGTCACTAAGACAGTTCGCTCTTGGTCTACCTCTTCATCTCCGTCCTTCTACTTGTCCCATGCCAGCTGTTCGTGCCACATGCCCTTCCCAGTCTCATTGCATTGAGTAGCTAAGCGTCTTAAAGCAGTACGTCAAATCTCTTTTTGTATGAACTTGGGTAATCTTCGGCTTTAGCTAACATGGCATTTTACTTCAACCTACTAAAGACAAACTAATGATTGTTATTATACTATCATTCTCACCCCTACAGAAGGCCTTAGAAGGGGCCGGCGGCTTTGTAGACCATTTACCCTGGGAATTTCAAAGCCTCGGGCTCGATACCTGTCCTCACTCACTCAGCGTTTGACTAGCACAGTTTGGTTAATCTGCATCTTGCGATAAATCGCTTGGACATTGACGGTAGTTGTGTTGCTTTTTTGGTCGACTTTTTCATTTTTTTGACGCATACAGATGCAAAGGAGTGCGAATGAAGTCATCCTTTCTACTCTAGTGCTGTTGCTCGTGCGAATAAGCGACCGAGCTCAAATGAATTCTCTGACGATTATTTATATTGTTGCTTGGGAATATATGATAGATTTGCCGATCATGATGCGCCGAATTCATTAATTTACAATGGAAAACTAAATCATGGATAAGTTGAACTGGTGCGGATTACAGCAGCCTTTTTGAAGCAAACTTTGCTAATAAAAACGCAAACAATACCCTAAATGTTATGAATTTGCTCCGTGGTTTCCCGACACCCTGGTTTGACATGCAAGCAGTAACACAATCTACAAACAATCAAACTCAAACAGTTGACGGAATACTGTTGGTTCTGTCACATTATCGAGTATAAAAGGAGATGTTGAATTGACAGAAGCCTTCAAATTATTCAAATTTCAGAAATAGAGAGATGCTGGGGAGCCGCCGAAGACTTTGACATGAGTGCCAACGAGCAATGCTCTAGACATTTTCAACAATGTGAGTATGTAATGTGAAACTGTGTCCACGGTAACTGCAACGTAGATCTAGATTAAATTGTTTATATTTGAGGGGCCTAAAAAGCAGGCATCCTAAGAGGTTTTGAATAAATTTATGCTCGTGCGACTGAAAGAGAGTTATCATATACTGTTCATATTGAAAGGCTACAATAGCTTTTTGATGCTGAGAGGTCTAGCATAAAACCATTCCTAAGGCATTCGCATTTATCAAATACGTAAAGAGAGATGCCCTGGTCGATTCTTCTCAAATTTTTGTTTGCAGTAAGCAAGTAAGCAAGTAAGCAAGTAATTAAGTAAGTAAGTAAGTAAGTAAGTAAGTAAGTGAGTAAGCAATTAAGCAAGCAAGTAAGTAAGTAAGCAAGTAAGTAAGCAAGCAAGTAAGCAAATAATTAAGTAAGCAAGTAATTAAGTAAGCAAGTATTTATAGCAAATTAAGGCTTTTTTAAGATATATTCCATCATTCACATTACATGTAAAACAAAATTTTCTGCTTCTGAGCTACTGAACAAGGACAAAGAAGAGAAAGGTTTCTAAAAGTAAAATATACCAATTGAAAACAAAAGCTAAAGCAAGAATAAGAAAGATGATAAACACCGGCTCTTGCAGAGATTTTATATTTTGAAACAAATGAAAGCTTTAAGGATTTTAGCAGTCCCCGAGACCGCTATGGTATACAACTTTCTTGTGCTGTTGTCTATATGTTGCGTTTAAGTTCAGTTTCTTCTCTATTATCTTATAAGTCCTTCGAGACGTAGTCCAGTGCACCAGTTATTATGGGAACCATTTCAAATTTGCTAGCGCGGTATAAATTTTTGAAAGTTTGTAGGTAGTGCCAAGTAGTTGTCTATTTTTCCTTTTGTTTTCTTCACTATATGCACATCAGCCAAAAAAAGTCAAAGTTCCTTCCTTCACCGTTTTTGGTGAATAGGGTGGCGCCCATCTCCGTTTTATTAGCCTTTGGGCCACACAGCTGTGCAAGCACAGTGAATGCTACAGCTGGGGGCTGGCCATCTGGTAGCACTGTGTGTTTCCCTCTCATGCTCTTTCCCGAAATGCTGAATGCTAAGCAGGGAAATAGCATGTACCATATTTCTTTCAAGTCTTTGGTATGACTCGACCGGGTATCGAACCCCGACCTACCGCGTACAAAGCGACCATTCTACCACTGGGCAGGCTTTCGCTGTTTCGTTCCATATCAAGATGCCAGGCTTTTGAAGTAATTTTGTTGAAGTCTTGATTGGAACGTTCCACCAATATCAACAATCGCAACATTTCTGTCTAAAGTCATGTCCCTTCAAAACATATTTAACCCGGTGTGACATGAATATATGGATAGGCAAATAAGTGAGCAAGTAAGTAAGGATGTGAGTAAATAAGAATCGTACCGTATCAAAGCACCATTGCATAAAAAGATGGCAGTTTGCTAAGCCAAGGGTTATTTTGATTCCTGTGGCTAACGTAGTAAATTTTTTTCGATCTTTTTGCAGTAGCAAGACCTTCATAATCATTCTCGTTACATTTAGCATTCATAATGTAAAAATCAAAACCATTCACATGAGTACCTCCCGATCGAGCGGCCAAGGGAAGATTTTAGGACACTGAGAAGCAATAATTGTCAACCCGTGTCCTTCTCCTATCTCTCGATGCCACCACACGTCGTTATTCCCGTGGTTACAGAAAGCTAACAGATCTCCACCATAAGTGAAAGTTCAGCTGGAAGTGAGACTTGAGCCATTAATAATTTGGTCTTCAATCAAATCGGAATCTATAAATTCCATTTAGAAAACTGTCGAGATGGTCATGCCTACTTCATAATTCACCGTCTGTTTTGCCCTGTTTTCCAGATGTCAAGCTCTGCACACTTTCAAAGCATTCGGAAGAATACCAATGGGCGATGAGATCAAGGCAGCGACGTGCTAGAACCACGTTTTCCAAGCACCAAATCGACGAACTCGAAAATGCGTTTCAAATGAAGCATTACCCCGACATAAATATGAGAGATGATCTTGCAACAAAGCTATCGATCAATGAAGCTAGAATTCAGGTAAAAGCGTGCTAGCACTGGCAATAGAAAGCAAGACTTTTTTGGATTAAGTAGAAAACTCTTTGCTACTTCTACAACGATTTGTATACAATCAAAGTCTTCTCTAAAGCCATTAGTTAGAAAAAAACTGTAGAAAACCTTTCAAACACAAGACCGAAAAACTTGTTCTCCATCTAGAATTTCTACCCCCTCTTCCCTGATATTTCCCCCCCTTTTTAAATCTGTCATCGGGTGTGGGGGGTGGGGAGTGGGGCTGAGCCTTAGAATGTGTCAAGGCTGGTGGGGTCAGTTACTATCCCGCTCTATTCTCGAGTTCATTTATCATTCTGAAAAGTGCCATCATTAAATTCTTACTGATACTGCACTACATGCTTTGCGTGTCTTTCTGTTATGGTTACATCGTACTTTTGCATTTCTGCCTCTGCTTTGCTGTAAGCCTAAAAATTCCTCTTACAAAATGAATTGAAGCAGTATTCTGCATAACCCGATGAAAAACTGAAGTTTCAAGGTTGTATTTTAGGTTTGGTTTCAAAACAGACGAGCCAAGTGGCGCAAGCAGATGCTTAGCAATCTAAATTCAACCAAATGCAACGACGAGAATCCTGACCGATTTTCTAAGCCGATGTATTGCATGTCGTCCGATTGCCAACCATGTCCCTGCGTGTACTGTGAGACAAGCAATGAACATCGTCAACAAAAGCTCAACCAATCACGTCGACTATATGATGGTTGGTTTAAGAACAGGGTCGGAGAGAGAAAATTGAACTGTCATTGCCGCTTGTGTCATGACATCTATTGCACTAGTGCAATTGTCAAAAAGCGCAGCGCAGAAGAATTTTGCAAAATGCAAACCAAGATCGACTAGGCACAGTGCCAGAATTCTAAAAGACATAGATTAAGATGTATTTTCTCTTAATAAAACATTGGAAATAGCTGAATTAAAGCAAAGGGTCCATGTATGAGAAAGCAACAAGCTCCCTGCCACTGAACAACTTGCGTGGTTTCCTTACTTAAATGTTCAGCTATTTGCTTCTTGAGTTGCAAATCTGCAATTACTGACAAACATTCAAAAAATGAATACTGAACAACGATTTTGCCTTGCATCCCCTTGAACTTTTATCCTAAAACATGAAAATGCGAGTGACTTTTCGACACTGTTACTAATTTTCCAGGAATTTTCACTTCTCGTTGGAGAAGTATTTTTCGAGTACCATTTGGCATCACTGCAGACCCATGGCATTGAGTAATTTTCCATGGAGGGTGGAATAATCTCTACTTCTTTTTATTAATATTTGAATGTAGACATAATGTAAGGGATCGCCATGCTATGAATATTTGAGTCATCAATACATTTTTACAAGCAAATTTCATGCATGAATGCCCTAAAACTTCCGATCTTCTTCAGATTTTTCATAACGTTGTTTCACCGGGTGTAGTACTGGACCATCCACAAAATTGATTCAAAATCAATTTTTTTTAGAGGCCTAATAATTTTGGCATCAACCAAAATAGCAAAGGAGCTTATCCCTGTTAGGATATTTCAATGCTGGGGCAATTCAGAAAAGAGAAATTTGGGTAATTGTAGAATCCACAGTTAACAAGCTGTCAACAGTAGCCTTATGATGTTTCAATGCTGGGGCAATTCAGAAAAGAGAAATTTGGGTAATTGTAGAATCCACAGTTAACAAGCTGTCAACAGTAGCCTTACGATATCTCTATAGACCATAGAACGAATAGACGGAATACTAGTTTATGATGAAAAGTGTCATCTTTTCTGAAAAATTTCTTAACAAATTGACATCTGGTACAAATATCAAGGTCTGCTTCTCCGTTTCCTTGTTCCTTCGCAGCGAGGAAATGTACAACAGCAGCTCTTGAACAAAGCGGAACAAAGTTTCCACTGGTGGGGAAGTTCCCCTACACTTTGTATTGTAAATCTTTCGATTATTTAGAACAAATCCAGGATGATGTCAAGAATAAACACAGATACAGTTTTCTCAAATGTATATCGTTGAACCACTAAGCCTTTCACAACAGCGAAGTGTTCCTGCTTGCCATACCAACTAACTGGTTTTCTCTAAAGCGGTATATATATTCATGTTCTTCAAGTTCCTCTTTCTAATGATACGTAGGTAATTATAACCTGTAATATCTACTACGACGGAAATCACGTTAAGATATGAATAGGAATAGCCGTACGATGCGTATACATTAAGTTGAGTCGCATAAGATACGGCATGTCTGCAATAAATGCGTGAATAGGGGGTGTGGGGGTGCTTGCGCGAGAGTGCTTTCTGTAAGCGTAACGTGGCCTAGTGATAAATACGTAAATGGTGCTGCTTAATGCAAAATAGTGCACAAAAAATATGAGTAAGCAATTGAATGGCGCGGAGGAAGATGTGCAAACGAGGTGCAAGAAAAAGATGCAGCGCTAACAGCTGTATTACAGTATGTCAGAATTGCCCCGGAGATGCGCTATTGTGAGGTTAAGTAGTCAGCTCCATTTCTCAGCACAATTTACCCCATAAATGAGTCAGGTATCTTTTCCTGGTGGGTGGTCATAGCAAAGGGCACCAAGGAGAGAAAAGGCCTCTTTCCAACCTTGCACCTTCGTCACAGTGTGCTGTATCCCCGCAGCGTCAATACTGTGTGTGCGAAGGCGCCTTGCCAATACGAGGCAATAAATGGCGCGAAATCATGGATCGGTATTCGTTGATACTGTCATACGGAAATCTGTCGAAGTCCATCAAAGGTAAATAAGTAAAGAAATTTGAAAAATATGCTTAATTACTTATAGAACTATTTTGAAATCCAATCATAACAAGATAGCGTTGCTGTTGTATCGTAATATGACAGGAGCACTTGTCTAGGCCACCTGGGTCGATTTGTGTTAGACAAACTATGGCTGGCTCGTCTTTCAAAAGAGTTCAGGAGGTCTGCTCTTATAAACCCCTACCTTATTTAACACTAAAAGCAAGACGACAGTAGTGGTTGCGCTTAATAAAAATGATCTCAAAAAACGAAAAGATATGTTTCTATCCAATTACCCACGGAAGTTTCTATCCAATTACCCACGGAAGTTTCCATCCCGATTTCGTGCAGTCATGATAATTTGTTTTTTTTTTTTTTTTTTGCAAAACGCATGATAATTATAACATGCGTTTCGCATCAAGATTAAAACGATGGTTTGCGGGCAATGAAGACCCTAACAGGAAATGAACTTCGTGACAATTTATAAAAATCTGCCTCAAGAATTTCATAACAGTGATATTGACATGAAGTCAAATTATGAGAAAGGACCAGGACACTGCATGAAAAGGATAACTTTGCAGTGTTCTTTAATCTAACTTCCATAGGTAGGTAGAATAAAAAAGAAACAAGGGTTTATCAACGTAAAAAGTTATCAGCGCAAGAAGATTTATATATTGCCAGCAGAGCCTTAACGCTCCAACAAAATTTTAAATGAAAAGAAAGGACTACTTACCGGACAGCTTGAGTCCCTCGGCCAAACCATAAGGTGCGTAGGAGAAAATCAACATCATACCTAGTTCAAGCGACGGGTGCTGACGCAGATCTACATATTTTATAATTCTATAATCAAAGTTTAAAAAGAAAAGCTGTTAAATAAGACTTAATAGCATTTATAGAACAAGTGACAACAACTCAAATGTCCTAGGCAGAGTTTTTAGGGGGAAAACATTGCAAGTGAATTTGGGATAAGTTATGGTCCCCCCATGCTAATCTATTCAAAGCTTTGTTGTGAAGGTCACTTAAAATTCTTGTTATTTGATGTTAGATTAGATTAAAACCAGTCAATTGACAAATACATCTGAGTTCATATTATTTTGCAAAGAAATGTTTTGATGGATGAAATTCAAATTTCTGAATTTCTTTTCATCCAACACCAACCAGAGTGTGCAATGTTGGACTATAACCAAAGTTGTGTCACGGTCCTTGTTGCTACTACTGGAAGTCTCATACTCTGATGAATGTCAGACGAAAATTCTTCACCACAACAAACCATGCTCCTCATTTCTTTGAAATATTCGTATTATTTCTATTCTTTGATAGACCTCAACTGGGGCAGGGATGAAAAACTGTCAGAGGAATTGTCAAGCAGTAGAGCATATCAACACGGTATTTTTCTCCTACTTAGCAGTTCAACCATTAAAATGAATTCAAATGCTGTTGTATGCCATAAAAGACCCATTGTAGAGGGGAAAATTTGGAAGCACACTAGAACATAGCATGCGAGAGTATCATTTAGATGCCAATTGGTAATGTCAGGTATGTCGGTATCATGCTTGATGCCAAATCGTTCCATCAACAATGCAAAAGCACTGGGCAGAGCACTTTGAAAATAGCAGCAAACTCTGGGAGATTACTTGACAGCAGATTGGGAACAGTTGAGAAAAGAACTTCAGAACGTCATGTGGGTGTAGCCCACTTGAAGGGGGGATTAATATATGAAATGAATAGTGATGCCGATTATGATGATTCTTGTGATAATTATGATCATGGTGATGATTATGATGATATAATGATTGTAATGGTGATTATGATGATAATGGTCATCATTATGATGATAATTTTGAAGATGATTATGAAGATGATGACAAGGATGATGACAATGATGACAATGACGACAGTGATGATGATGATGACAATGATGACAGTGATGATGATGATGATGATGATGATGATGATGATAATGATGATGAGGAAATATATTTGAAATTAAGCAGTTGTGTGGCCAAGTGGTTAAGGTACAGTGTTTCAAATTTTGTGAGGTGGACTTGCGTGGGTTCGAATCCCGTCGTTGGAACCACTGACCAACATTCAACTCAGCTGTCCATCCTTCCAAGGTCGGTAAATGAGTACTCAGAATTAACTCTGAGGGCGCAAGCACTGGACACACATTGATAGCAGCTAATCTAACGTCAAAGTGTTTCATTCAGTATAAAGGTTTGTCTTTAGAAATCAAGGCGCTAACTGAGTTCTCTAGTAGTAATTCATTCTTTTGATGGATAACTTAAAAGATCAAGTTGAGTTTTTTTGTCAATCAGAGTCATCTCTCTTGTCATTGCTGACTGCCGGATACAAACAGTTCATTTCGTATTGTGATTTGGATTCTTTGCAGAATAACTGGGTAAGTTAATCAGGGAAATATTATATCCAATAAAGAGAAATATATTTACTACTATACATGTGTACTAGAATATAATATACTCATTGATATTCACTGCCTTTGGAAGGAGATCACATTTTGAAATCGATATTTGATGATATTTAGTAATATTTAATCATCTGTTGAGATAAATCTGATGAACCATTAGCTAGTACCTAGTAGAAGATGCAGCAATTCGTAATGCTCTTTCACTTCTGGGGTCTGCAAGATGTTGCACAAATACTTGGTCAATAGATGCAATTGAAGGCAAATATCTGCACTAACTCAACCACTGAGGGTGCGCATTCCGTTGATTTTTGCAGCCTTAGCATAAGCCTAGATAAATAGGGAGAGTTAAGCACTAGGAAGGGCACCCAGCTGCAAATTCGGGGGGGGGGGAGGGCTCACGTGGCCAACTACAAATGATGTGCATGTGGTCGAATGGAATGCTTCCCAATACTAGTTACCCACTTGACCAGGTTTAAACTACAACAAGAGAATCTGTATCTGAATCTATATCTGTATTGCTTCTATCTTTGCTATGGGTGGATTCCATGACTGTGTTTACCCTTACAATGATTGTTCTTTTGATAGTGCAAATAACATGGCTTGTGAATTCTTGAAATAAATACCACAATTCCAAAATGTAGCAAGATAAATTTACCAATCTCTTTGTCAAATAGCCAAGAAAATGAAAAGGAGAATCTGGCGAGGATTAATTAATTGATATGATATTCTGTAAATCATCAATGATCATCAGTGATTGGTCAGTTATTTATACATTTCTTTATCAATTTAGTAGTCTAGCCTTGCTTTATATTCTTTATAGACCATTGGTAATCAAGGATGGGTTGAAATATCAAGTAATTCTGTCAATGAAGGATTGGATGACTTTTGCCTGGTAGCACATCTTTTGAATCATTTCAATGGATCCAATTTTAACTCCAACATTGAAAGGTATGTCACTTCCAACTCTTTTTTTCTGATCAATTGGTTAGGTAGTATTTAAATTAAATGCTCCATTCTTTCTGTAAATCCTCGCAATAATGTTTATATCAAAAGGTATCGTAAAAAAGCCAATGTTGGTGTTCTTTACCTAACAGTTTTTTTGTGAATAAAGCCATGCCCCCTTTGTTTTCATGCCCCTTGACCACACAGTTATGCAGACAGTGAATGCTGCATTTGAGAACTGATTCATTGGTAGTGATGGTCCATTTCTAATGTCATTGCCGTGAACTGACTTAGTCCATCAGCCCCTCCCTACCTCATGCAGATCAAGTGCACTTCAACTCTAAACAGAAGGAAAAGAAAATAGATCAATGATTATATGTGTGCACAATAGATTTTAAAGGTGTCGAGAACAAAAGGTGCTTGTGCTGGGAGGAAGATAGGAAATTTGGGTTGGTGTTAACTACAAATGGAAGCAGTAATATTTGTATCGCATTTGTCAACTGATTTTGCTTGCTGTGAGATATTCCTTGCAGTTTTGCTCATCATGCCCTTCCATCATCAGCTCTGTATTTCAATATTGCGTATTTCATTGTCAATCAAAGCCATATTCCCATCTTTAGGCCTGAATCAAAAGGACTGGAAGATCCAATTGATTACTTGCATCAACTGGCTGATCGACTACCCATTCTTGGTGAGTTTATCTTTTCTCTTTCTTGTGAAATTAGATGAATTGGTCAACAGATATCCATATGTTTTAGTCAGTAGTTTGCTGAGCCAGATGCGTTGCCCGACACCTGAGGCCATGTTTCAGTTGCCTCATTCCACAAGCAGAGAGCACTGCAGAGCTATTGTGGTCCTCTCCTAGATATATCTATCATTCAAGCTTGACATCCTCCCTGAAATTTGTAAGTGTCTCTAAGTGTCTGATTGATCAATTAGTTCTTTATAGATTTCCCTTTGTACATTTAAGGATCATACATCATTGAAGTTGTAATCATAACAAGCGTCGCAGACTTTCCTCCACCAGAGTATGTTGAAATTCTGAAATTCTTGAAAGTCTAACCCTTGCTGTCACATTTTGGAGTTTTATGAAGATATTGCAGAATTATTTGATCAATTCTTATCAGCAAAAAGTGAACAAATTTGTACAAGTGCTTTAGTTTTGCATCTGTATCGATCTTCTCCACAAAGCAACCATTTTCTTTGTAACTTGAAATTTTGAATGTGTCAAATGCATAAGCAACGCAATGACCTCGACGCAGACACCAAGCAAAGTTTGTTGTAAATTACATCTACTACTTCTCATTGGATGCAGATCCTTGATTTACAACAGTTTTTCTATCTATATATCTATCTATTTAGTATTGTATGTTACCTATAAATAGGTATTACATACAGAGATGTGTTCATAGTTGACCACGCAAACGGACAGCACTTGAGTTCCCCAGGGATACCATGGTCTTTTCAAGGGCAGGGATGCTGTTCACACAATAGACTCAGCACAACTTACTAAAAAAAGACCCTTTCTACTCTCAATTCACTTCAATAAGCCCTTTCCGTTATGAATTCAACTCAATGGACATTTTCCACTACCAATTCGCTTCAATAAACTCAACCAATCATCAATCCACTTCGATAGACTCAGTATACTATGAATTCACTTCGATAAACTCAGTCTACCATCAATTCACTTCGATAAACTTGATTCATAATCAATTCACTTTCATAAACTTCATTTACTATGAATTCACTTCAATAAACTCAGTATACAATCAATTCACTTTCATAAACTTCATTTACTATGAATTCACTTCAATAAACTCAGTATACAATCAATTCACTTTCATAAACTTAGTTTATTATGAATTCACTTCAATGAATTCAACCCACTATGAATTCACTTCGATAAACTCAGTCTATCATCAATTCTTTTCGATAAACTTAACTCATTATGAATTCACTTCGATGAACTCAGTCCTCTATTAGCTGGCTTAGATGAAGCCTTTTCACCAACACTGAACTATTTTTTTCACAGAGAGTTTATTGCATTTTACGGGTTCCTAGAGCGTCTCCAGCTCTGGCATCAAGCAAGGATTAACATACTCGATGTAGATGAAATTTCTAAAGCAGAAACAGAAAATGTTACCACCAGGTAGAAAACATCTGTAAATGTTACTTTCCTAGACAATTTTCATTCTAATGACAAGACTTCATGCTTCAATCGAACAAATTTGTTCAAGTGCTCAAGGTTGCCAGCTGACACTCACCAGAGTATAACACAACATTGCTTCTAATCATGTTAAAATTTCGAGCTATGTCCACAGCTTTGAGTTTGTGAATGAAAAAGACATTCATGTTTCTTCATCGTCTCTTCAACATTCAAGAATTTTAATCAGCCACCATCTGTTGACATGTCCATATCACTACTTATATCTGCTTTTTATCTAACATCCGAAAGCAGATTTAGTTTCTTTTGACCTAGTGACACGCCAAGGCTCCTTTGATTCGTGTTTCATAATGTGACATCAAGTCAAGATTACTATGATTCATGATTCTTAAGGTTGACTTAAGAACACCGAAAAGCAGCGCTAATCAACCGTTGTCCTTCCTCATTGTGTGACTTCACGTCAAGATTACTTAAGTGATTCTTAAGGACAATTCAAAGCAGCGAGAAGGTTTGCTTATCAAGTAGTGTCTTGGCCCCCCTCTCGATGTAACAACACGTCGTGATTCATACACCTGGCATTGCAGATAGCGAGTGGCCCTCTTTGTTGGAAATCGGAATCCTCATATGTAATGAAAAATCAAAAGCTGATAAAATGCAAGGAAGATATTGTGTTGAATCTGTTAGCAAAAATAAAGAGAACACAGTTCAGTTTTGTAGTGTTTTCCTCCCTAGCTATCGTGAACCGTGTATCGCAGAAAGCTATTTAATGGCTGCTTTTCCTCCTAGGCCTCAACTCAGTGCATGGAATGATGTCATCGATTTGGGAAGGGTCAGGAGAAATGGTTTTAGTTTGTCGATTCGATCCTCTATTCTGTGGAATGGTTGTCTCTGCTTGAGAGACGAGGTAAATACTGATCATGAGCAAAACGTTTAGCAAAAGGATGTAAAACTCTTCTGCGTTCATACGACAGTTAAATTTCACATGCGTGATTTGTTTCAATTTTGTTTATGACGTATTCAGCGGTGATTTCCTGTACCGTCGATAAATCATTCTTTTCGAGTTTGTTATTCCTTCCCTGTCAAATCAATCAATCACTATTCAATCCACGAGTCAGTGATTCAATCGATGATTCAATCAATCACTATTCAATCCATGAATCAGTAACTAAATCAGTGATCCAATCATTCATTCAATCAGTGATCCAATCATTCATGCCATTAGTGATCCAATCATTCATTCATCAATCAGTTAGTCGGCCAATCATTTAATCATCAATCAACCAAGTAACCTTCCAGTCCTTCCTCCGTTCAGTGCATTACGTCGCAGTCAAGCAGCAGTCATTCATTCGAGTGACTTTCCTGAGTGAATACCCCTGTGCAGACCTATAGCTAGGATCCACAGGTAGGTAGGGTTGGTGCCAGGTATGACGTCCTGCTATGAAATGAGGCAGCCTTCAGTGCCATACCATACATGATGCGTCATCGGCTCAATGCTCATCTGCACAGGGGACTTTGTTTGAATTGAATTATCATCGGCGGAAAATGGAGATTGCAACGACATTGTGGTACCAATATACCTAAATACTTTCTTTGCCGAAGATCCCCTTGAAGTTAAGCCGTCCGTTTTCTTCTTTGCCGTCAAACTTCATATAATGGAATGCTCTTTCGACAGAATGGCTGTCACTCCAGAATTTCTGGACTGGAGCTGCGAACTGACCCCTGCATCAATTCATGTAAATCACAGAGGTATGCTATGATTTCTTACCCGTTATAAAATATCGATTGTCATATTTTAGCCAAAGTTCCTTTTTCTATTTTCTTGCATCCCTACCAAATGCTCTCCTCGCATCTTTTCTTTCCTTCTCTACCGTTCTATGCTGCACCGTTCTCCCATGCCGCTCTCCTCCAGTCTGCCTCCTTCCACACCGTTCCACTCCATTCTTCTACACTCTCCTATATTCTGCGCCATTCTCCTCTATTCTGCTCTAATTTACTGCTCTGCTCTTCTCCCATTTGCCTTTGTATGCTCTACCTCACTCTCCGCGGGAGCGTTGTTCCACGAATTTATTCTGCTGCATTTTGTATTGAAGGGTTGAAAGCAGCGACCCATTATCAACATTGCTGTTAAGTGATGAAATAGAGGTTTTGAAAGTGATCGAAGACTATGATGTTCCACTGCACGCGTATTGCCATACGCAACTCAAACTGTATCCTTTGCTCAAATGCTAAATGTCTAACTGTACATTCAAATTCGAATGGCTTTGTATTCAAGTAGCTGAGCAGAGCAACTCGCAGCACACCCAAGGAGTGGTGGTGATGAAAGATAGCTCCAATGTTAATCGTTCACAGTTCACACTAAGTAGCCGTTGACAATCTCCATACATGGTCTAGTTGTATAATGCTCGTTTTGAAAGTGATAGGTCGGGATCAGGTCATACCATAGATTTGGAACATAGTACATGTTCCCTACTTTGCACTCAGCATCTGAGAAAGAGCATGGGAGTGAAACACACAGTGCTACCATATTGCCAGCCCTAAACTGTAGCATTCATTGTAGCGTACAGATCTTTGATTGATAGCTGTAATTGCTTATTGGACAAATCAATCTGTATAGGTGCAAAACAATTTGATATCAGCATGATTATGATTATCACTAATTCATAAATATTACTATTACCTTAAGTAAAGAACTGCATTTAAATAGCCAACATCTGCAGACCATCAAGTATTGTTGGTCCTGAAAATAAACAGCATTCTTGTTCTTTTTTTCTAGTGAGTTATGTTGGGGAAAGGCCTTGGTGGCCTATACAAAGCCCCAACAAAGGAAGAAAGACGAAAATGAAAGGCTAAGGGGAGAGAGAGATCAGATCAAGTTTATTGATCTTAGATTCAAAAGATGGTAAGTTGTAGGACTCAGGAAAGCAAGAAGAAGGCAGGACGTTCCGTAAATTGCATGTTCTTGGGATGAATGATGGATGATTTGTGGGATAAATTCCGAGGATAAGACAGTGAAACTTGGAAAGGGTGTGAATGAATTGAGCTTCTGGTGGTCCTGACACGCCTCAGAGGAACAGGAATAATCTCATTGATATCCTCAGCGAAATGCCCGTGAAAGTATCTGTAAAAGATGGAAGATCTCCAACACAAAAAATCTACCATACACACAAAAAAGCGAGTCATCTTCATCGAGTCCTTCCCTCAAATGTGCTTTGAAGGAAAGTGGTTGCAGAATCGGTTACGAGCTGACAAAAATGAGTCGATATCACTTTTGGCGGTCGATATCCAGGGACACCAGCGTGGAGATTTCTGCATTGTCCCCAAAGAAGCGAGTAATAGTGGCATTGCCAATATCAATCCACCGGCTTGTAAAGGTCCTGACTAAACTCTGCTAACCAGACTCCCACTGTCCATTAATACAGTATCCTGCATCTCTGCTACCATTGCTTAAGGTGATCGTTCATTTTTCTGGGATTTGGCTAGATACTTTTTCCACATCACATACGGCCTGTTTTATACCTCCACCAAGAGCACGAATAACTATCGGGACGGTCGTTACGCCATTGTCAAGTCTCATCTCTGTATTCAAGTGCAAGCTGTCGATATTTAGTTGATTTCTCGTGTCACTTTATTATTATTATCATTGCTGTATGTGTTGTGGTATGGCCGAGTGGTTAAGACGCAGTGTTGCGAACCTTGTGAGGTCTTCTGTCCTTGGTTCGAGCCCCACCGTCGGAGCCATTTTACCACAAGCCAGCAGCCAACTCAGCTGTCCATCCTTCCGTGGTCAGTAAATAAGTACTCAGAAGTAACTCTGAGGACGAACACTGGACACACATTGAAAACAGGTAATCTAAAGCTGAAGTGTTTCATCCAGTATAAATATTCGTAGTTCGTTCGTTCGTTCGTATGTCTGTTAAGTCTTGGTTGGTCTTCCTGTAGATCCCGATTGGACCCAAAGGTCTTAGGATCATTATTATTATTCTTATCATTTTTTAAACATTTATATTTTCATTTGTGCCTAGCACATCTCAGACTAAGCCAGGCATTCTTTTGTAGTAACAGGTTCCTTCATTCCTTGAAATCCCCCTGTTAAAATCATTCTCTGTTGCTATTTTTTCATTTTTAGAACTATCTGTTATTAGGTCAGTCAAATACCAAATACCCATCATTAGAGATGTTTATCTTTGTTAAAGTTGTTTTCATTATAATTATTTTTATCATTTTATCATTATTATTATTATTATTATTATAAGATTCGTTCATTGAGATATGTAGCAATCTAACCATTGACAAGACACATACTAACTACATCATTACTAAATTATCAACTATAATCATTCGCACAACTTACTATATATTCTGTATGCGTAATAAACCCTGGACTAACCCAGACCTTCTTTCCTACTAACAGTCTTCTTGCAACCTTTAATTCTTCTTATTAAATCTTTTTTCTTCTATTCCTCATCTCATTATTTTATTTATTCATTCATTTTTTTATACTAGAAATACCTGTAATTAGGTCAGCCGAGTACAAATAACCTCTTATTAGAAAGATTTGTATTTGTATGTTTAGCTTATATATCAAAATGAGGTTTTAGATAGAATTATCATTATTATTATGAAAATAATTAAATGCAAAATATTATTGATTGAAGAAATCCTTGACGTTTGAGTAGAACTTTGAAGCAAGGTTGTGATGAATCGAGCAAATACTTCTTTAATGCCGTCCAGCAAGCGAAAGACGAGGTATTTGGTATTTAGATGCTCTGCCATGCATGATGATACTGCAATTCTGCTGTAACATCAGACAGCCTTCTTCTCGTGATATTCTCATGAGCTATCTCCCTGTCTTTAGCAACTCTTCCGTTCTCTATTTGCTACACGAGTCTTCTAGTTGTAGAATCGCTCTATTGCACCCCACTGTCTGCACTTGCAAAGGATTCTTTGCACAATGTAATATTACGTGATGGCTATTGGGCACGTTTTGCAAATGCTGTCAACTCATTCTGACTCGAACTCTCTGGGTGATCGTAAAAACGTTCGAATTACAGAAATTTCGAATTTTCGAGTTTTAGATGCCAGTCTACCCTAGGAGTGTCTAGAAACCAGACAGTGCATGATGTGCGTTCTTTCAAATAATGTTGACCCTCTACGAATTAATACGGGTTGAATAAGCGGATGGTGGTGTAGTGGCCGAGTGGTTAAGGCGCAGTGTTTCGAATCTTGTGAGGTCTACTCACTTGGGCTCGAATCCCGTCGTTGGAACCACAAGCCAACAGCCAACTCAGCTGTCCATCCTTCCGAGGTCGGTAAATGAGTACTCAGAAGTAACTCTGAGGGCACAAGCACTGGACACGCATTGATAACAGCTAATCTAAAGCTGAATTGTTTCATCCAGTATAAACATTCGAAATTATTTATTCATTATTATTCATTCTTTGCGTGGTAGGGTGATTGACTTATTTTAGTTAGTTACTAAAAAGTCTTATTATGCAAAATAAATTGACGTCCTTTTCTGAACTGGCAAGCGCATGCATAGCCCATGTCCTCCGCAACGTCAATGAATAAACGAACTAGGCTTTGAGTCAGCACAGCGTCTTATATCCAGATAGGGTGGTGCTGCAGTTACGTCAAGGAACATCACAGCCTAATCTATTATTCGATACTGCATGCTGATGTTTCTTGGTGGTTGGTGTAAGCAGTGCTTCTCGTGATACTGAGTAGCGTGCGAGCGTAGCTTATCAAATGCCAGTACTCGGTGTCATCTCTTTGCAGAGTCTGTGTCTGCTTGGCTCGATACCTTACAACGAAATCGACGTCGATACAGATACTGCTGCACTGGTGCCCGATACAAGGAATTGGC
Source organism: Pseudorhiza aurosa (assembly GCA_964026355.1). NCBI lineage: Eukaryota > Metazoa > Cnidaria > Scyphozoa > Rhizostomeae > Lychnorhizidae > Pseudorhiza > Pseudorhiza aurosa. The sequence goes on along the minus strand of OZ032118.1, from coordinate 9,026,685 downwards.
TTGAGTATGCCAGCGATAAGAAAACTGAATACTTTGGTTTGTTTTTGCTTTCGTTTATTATTCATTCTTTCACTTATTATTCATTCTTTCACTTATTATTCATTCTTCAAAACTGATCTTTGCAAGGGCAAGGAATGCTTAAAAGTACTTAAAAAATGCTTTTATAAGTGCAGCCTGGGGTTAAGACGATTGAATTTGAAAAGAAAAAGAACAATGATCGTTATTGCTGTTACCAGTGTCAATCAAGTAGCTTTTATGATAGCAATCGTCATAGTTTGCGAACGCATGGGATTACGTCAAAGAAAAATGACCACCATCTCAGTTAATAAATCACCCGTTGTGACGTACATTACGTGAGCAAAATATTAACTTTTCCCAGTTCCCTGTGACCTGAAGACTCAGTTGCCTAGACGTTGTGTGATCATAATCAGAGGCAGTTGTGAAGCAGACAGTTTGGACGTGCTGTTTGTAAAAGACGGCAGGAATTTCTGCGGCAGTGGCCTGCTCGACTTCCTCAGCTATGAGCATTCATCGTCCAAACAAAAAGGTACGCAGAATTTACGTGCACCTCATTGTCTGGAGCGAAACAACGAAGGGAATTCGGTTAAGATAGCCATAGCATGAAATCTCGTGGCTGTGATCGACGCTTGTTTTAGTGTTGCTATGAGCAGGGGCATCGCCAGGATTTCCCCAGCAGAGGGGCTAAGTTCCTCAACAAGGGGGCTAGATTATTAACTCAAAGAAGCTTGCGTTTGGTAACGATTTATCACAGACCTGAATTTTTCCCCGATGGAGGGGGCTAGCACTCCCCTCTGGTGCCACCCCTGGCTATGAGTGACCGATCTTCAGTGCTAGGGTACTTGCTCCTCGCATAGATGATGCGCTTAGTAGTTCCAGCAAAACCTCGTGCTAAGTTTTCTAAGAGGATTAGGAGACATGCAGTCTCTCTATATTTTTAGGCCTATGGATCAAGAGACGTGGTCACACCGAGAGGGAAGACCAGGACACTGCTCTATAACGGTAGTTTCTCAGCGCCCTAAAATCTGCCTAAAATCTGCCTTCGAGTGCTAGATAGAAGTTACGAAAAATAGCCATCTTGATGAATGAATAGGGCACAGTTTCTGATAGACATAGCTTCTCAATGTCATGAAATCTATCGCTAGAATCACGAATGATCGTAATCCAGACATGACGTCACAAGTGAGGATGGATCCATACACACTATTCGACTAACATAGGTTCTCCAGGTCCCAAAAGCTACCTTGACATGCTAAGCGGAAGGCCTCGTTTATGGTTTAACTCTGAAAGATGCATTAGGATGTAACAATTTTTCATTACGCCTAAATTTTATTGAAAAGCTGTCTCTTTAGCCTTATTATAAATCAATTTTTATGAGTATATTCTATTTGTTGCAGTCCTTTAGCTTGAAATATTGAATCAATGCGAATTGTTGTGTATTTGCATCGGAATCTATTTGTATCGCATCTCAATGAAAATGGTATTGCTTATTTCACCACAGAGAGAAGTCTTATTCAAGTTGACTGGAAACTGCCCTTAATCTCAGACGAGGATATCTTTCAAGCACAGATTGATCGCCTTGAAAATTTAAGTGACACACTAGAAGGTTAGTTTGCAAGGGATTCGCTTCAATGAAATGCTTCACCCAAGCTTTAATTTCCAACACCTAACACTGCTACGAATTCATTATTTGACGAGATGATTTTTTCATTTATTTTCTGCACGCTTTCGTATCTGTCTTAGTTCCTTCTTTCACAAATTCATCCCAGCAGTTCATTCTGCAATGCAATTTTCAGAACCACCAGAAGCTCGATTACACCCTTTCCAAGTTTCACTGTTTACTTCACAAACTCTATCTCACAAATTATCATTAATCCCAAGAAGATGCAATTTATGGAACGTCTTTCCTTCTTCTGGCTTTCTTGAATCTTATAACTTGCCATCGTTCAAGTCTACGATAAATAAACATGATCTGATCTCTCTCTCCTCTTAGCCTTTCGCTTTCTTCTTTCTTCCTTTGTTGGGGCTTTGTAGAGGCCACCACGGCCTTTTCTCAACATAACTCACTAAAAAAACATCCTTGTTCTCAACCGAAACGATTACTGATTAAGTCAAAACAACCAAGTAGCCGATTTGTATTTTCAAATTTCAGACAATTCTTTTTTCAAAGTGGACTTGAATCTGCCTGATAGGTGCCACCATGGGTCACTCCATTGCGAGTTAAGGTGACCCTTGCTTGCCTTTGCTGCAACTCACTCCTAGTTGTATGCTACGCAACCGGTTACTGCCGCGTGCAGAGGTAGAAGGGAGGTTGAAGCCAGTTTATAAGCGTCGCCCTAACTCAGGATCATCACCACAGGGGATATGTGCTTTAATCACTATGTCAACTACCCATACTTGTAAATCTAAATCAATCAATCACACACACGACTTAAATCCTTTTTGCATAGTTTGTTAATTGCAAAATTTTGAGCCATCAACACACTGCTCACTCTAGCCTGCAACAGCAGTGAAGCTCCCAAACGCAGTTTTCAAGAAGACGACATAGCATCAGTTTTTGCGAAATCAAGGTTCGTGTTTCATTTCATTTTCTCAGAAATTTTGCGCAAGTTTGTATTTCACTTCCCTATTTCCCTATTCAGTTTACATGATTAAAGTCTTGATCCTATTGACCGCTGAAGTTGCTTCTCGTGTGCTGTTATCGTCACCACATTTCGTTTCCACCGTCTCTTTTCGACGATGGTGATGAACTTGATGCTGGTTCATTCCGTGGGCTGTTTACGTCGTTCTCTGCCGCCGCTGTGATACCACTGTCAGCATGACTTTACCCTGGAAGAACGGCCAAAATGCGACACTCAATGTCTCCCCCTTTTCCCGATTAGGAAAGAAGGCTATTGCAACGGCATTTAGTTTCCTATTTACAAATCCATCGAGATAATTGCCGCGAACTGCATTGAAAAATGAGAATTTGTGTCCGTTATCTTTCGGATAATTTCATCTGCAAATCGAAGGCTTTATGTTAGTCTTCGACTGACCGACCGACCGACCGACTGAGCCGGCCAGCTCTGGTTCATTTGATAAATCTCAGACCGAGAATTTTCAGTGCCTTGAAATATGCAAATGATATATCGAGGGATTGTGTTGGATTCCCAAAAGAGGAAAACCGAGAAAAATAGCGAAGGAAAATTTCACTAAAACCTTTGTTTTTAGCCTTCCGAAAGGAGGATGGATGGAATCCGGCGAAAGGACTTTAAGGAGGTTTCCTCCGTCTGTGGGTATACTAGCCCTGATCTCTTGGTACTGTATTCAACGATATGACATCACGGGTCATTTGCCTTTGAAGTTGCATATCTATCGACTTGCCTTCTTTCTTTTAGCAAGTTCGTCTGCTTTGGTTCCGATGACACGGATGTCGGAGATGACGAATGCGAACTGGAATACTGTGCTGCTAGTAAGTCTCTATAGAATTTATTTGGTGACCAATCAGTTGAATGGACAGTGCTTGACTGCATACCTAATTATGTGCAGTTTGACGTGAAATCCATGCTCAACTTCGACAAAAAACGCGAAGGACCGCTAGCTGTCTTTCATTCCAGGCAGTGGAATCACGAGGTGTGGTCACATCGAGCATAAGGACGGTGGCACTATTCGATAGGCAAAGAGCTTCTTACTGTCCTAGAATCAACTTTAGAATGCTAGGTCCCTCTTCTGCTGGCTCCATGCACGATATGACATCCGACGGTCCAGGGCACACGCAAACAGCTCTGCCACGTCCAGTTTGCAGCCGAATATGTTCCTTAGCACATCTCTGATCGTTTCGAGGAAGAGGATTCTCTGCCGACTTCTTTATCTTTTGCCTTCCATCTTTCATTGAAGCGCAATCACTCGATTTTCTCTTTGCGAATCACGTGACCCAGGAAACGGAGCTGCTAGATAGAACACGTGAAAAGGGGAAATGCTATATTGGAAATTTTGAGGCGATTTTGTATCATTCGAAGTTCATCAGTGGCTGTTAGTCACGATGATTGTCCCAATGGCGTAAAATTTATTGCAACTTGAGTGCCTTTCTTAATTAAGCCAAGGTTGACAGTCACCTTGAGTATTGTATTGGAGTTGCTATCTCTTTGTATTCTCAAGGTATATAGCCCTGCTCACACTACGCAAACTAGCCTGGGCTCGGCCCATGTATCCAGCTAATATCTCTAGTTAACCAGTAGTCTTTCAGATTTCTTTATCAGTGATTCAAGTGCTTAGTAAGAAACCTTGGATCCATCCCTCACTTATCACCAGGGCAAATTGTCTTCTCAGCTGTATGGGAAATAAGTTTTTTCTGATCAGAGGTTACGGCGAAATCAGATGCTAGCAGCCTCCCATACATTATGCACGTCAGAAGAATTTCTATACGACGCTAGACTGCTAGCAGATCTTGTGCCTTGCATTCATTTGAAGCAACATTTCCTTTAAGCGCTTATCAGTCCCTCACAATGGCCCGAAAGGCTCGCCTGGTGTAATCAAGAAATATCTGCCTCGATGTCATTACGTGGGTAAGTGCATATATCTTTTTCTATATCCTTTTGCCAGCATTTGTATGCTACCTTTGTATTCATGTGTTCCCTTACCTGGGAGGATGCTGTTTCTGCTGTTTCTATTTAACTCATCGTTTCTGATCGGCGTGGCTTCAATGGAAGAGCAAGGGAAAGTAAGTTCTACCTTTGAATTCAACTTGCCACGAAACTGCTTCTATATCTGAGAAATGTTTTTGGTTTCACTCCACCTAGCTCTGATATTAGTTAAATATCCCACCTACCACCTAAATGTAGGTTAACGGGTCTAGATTTATGCTCCGGCCTCTGACCGGGCGCTGAGCTGTGCTCTGGTGTTTCTCTCGACCCAACCTAACTCAACGCCTTCATTTACAGATCTGACAACTCTCCGCACTCTCGTGAAAGCTACGTTTCTGATGCGAGTCGAACCTTGGACCATAGAGCTTTCGATGGAAGGTGTTAAGGTCAAATCTTGCTTCCAAAAGGCTCCTTAAAGTCAGTAAGATTCAGTCAAAGTCAGTCAGTTGGATCTGCTAATGGGAAATTGAGATGCAGTTTAAGCAGATCACGAGAACCCTCTCAGATTCAATCATCGGTTTACTTGTTCATGAATGCTTGATTCTAGAATTTCTCTAGTTTATCATCCGATATTTATTTTGATTAGATTTTGTCATTACCTTACTACTAGGACACGCAATTTATGGAAATAAACTTGCCTACAACTTGCCATCATTCAAATCTAAGATCAATAAACTTGATCTGATCTCTCTCTCCTCTTAGCCTTTTGCTTTCTTCTTTCTTCCTATGTTGGGGCTTTGTATAGGCCACCAACACTAAGCCCTTCCCCAAAGTAACTCACTACAGAAAGCGACACGGACTATGATCTTTTGGCTCAAGGTCGATTGATTATTATCGATTGGAGGTGTCAGGATAGCTCGGTGGTAAGATTGTTGCGCATTGGTCAGTGGTCCGAATCCATCCTCAACTAGGTTTCTACTTGGAATGAGGAGAGTCGCTAGCTCTCTGTGATTCTACGCGTAGGAATTACGAGGTGTAGTGACATCGAGAGGAAGGATATGGGCGCTGCTCGATAAGCAAAAGCTTCCCAGTGTCAATTGACAATATGTATATTAAAGAAATTCTCGATTATTGATTATTGCCGCATCTTTTTAGTTCATTGAAACGCTTCCAGTCAGCTGAGAATCACATGAAATTGAAAGGAATTCCTGTTTCTGCTGAGAAGATGTGTCAAGGTATTACAATTGATTCTCCCCTCTCAAACTGTTCACTATTGGGTATTGATACTATGCAAGACGACATTGAAGGAGCATCGAATATTTGTGTCTTGAAAACCATGACTGATTGAATTGTCAGCAGTTTGATATCAGCTCCTCGTTTTTTTTTTTTTTTTTAGTGGGTTATGTTGAGGAAAGGCCATGGTGACCTATACAAAGCCCCAACAAAGGAAGAAAGAAGAAAGCGAGCAGCTAAGAGAATAGAGAGATAAGATCAAGTTTATTGATCTTAGATTTGAAAGATGGCAAGTTGTAGTTGCAATCGTGCACTTGCATATCGATTGATTTGAATCAAACCCCTTGATTATTCAATGTATTATCACTGGAATCTCTCCAGTGCAATGCCATGATTTGAGAGAGGTGAAACCATCAGGATTTGAACACTATCCCGGAAACATTGGACTACATTTAACAGAATCCGCATCCAATAGACCAAATGCCGTGGTTAAATGTTCAAATAGGGCCTCAGCAACACCGCGCGCTGCCTACACTGCAAAGAACCCAAAACCCTGCAATACGTACTACGTGAATGCTCGGTCTTGCATCTGACGGGTGGAAGGACACAGTGCATCTTGCTGGCAGCGACTTCGTTGACTGGGTAGACTCGCTCGGCATCCTCTCGTGAAACCTGCAGTCGCATGCGAATGAACGAACGAACGAAGTCCATCACCATCATCGCTCGGTCGGGCGGGCGGGCACGAATCAGCGACCACTCTGCGCCACGTGCCCCTGTTTGCCATCGCCACTCCCAGTTCCTTCTCGTCAACCCGGAGTCGTCCTCCAGCAGCGTAACGACGTCGAGATTTTGTCGTCCTGATCTTCGTTTTCCGTGTGATGGTGTCCATAGAAGTAATGGTTTTGCTGGCTGTTCGTACGGATAGATGTGGCCAGCATGTCGTAGTCGCCTTCGCGTGATTGTAGTGCTGATTTTGGGAGTGTCTCCGTAAAGCTGTTCATTCGGCACGTGCTCTCTCCAACAAACTTGCAGAACGTGTCGCAGCATTCTAAGTATAGCAACCATCTAGCTAGCGGACCAGCTGCTTATGTCAGGTCCAGGTCTCGCAACGAAGTGCAATGCCTCGAAATGATAAGTCATGTCGCAAATTAAATTTGAAATAGAATTTTTCGGAATGGTGCCAGATGGAAAACTAACTCATCACTTATTTTAATCACTCCTATTGCAATTTCCTCCAGATGTAGGCGAGACATTCTCGCAAGTTCTTGAGTTGTTTGATGCAACTGGAAGACCGTTTTGTAGAGACTTAAAGAGCATACCGTTGGTGGTGAGTTGAAATTTTTGCCGTATCGTACCTAGACATCGATAGAGTTTCTCTTTTTGATTGTTCTACCTTACATCTGAAGGCAGATTTTAAGACCCCGAGAATCATATACCCAGTCTGCACCCAGTCTGCATTAAGAAATCAGATAAACAAGCTATGCGTATCGGGAAATTCCAATGTCCTTCATTAAGATAGAGATTTCCTATATTTTCAACCTAGCATCTGTAGGAGATTAATTTTAGGACACTTGAGTGCTATGCTTATCTACCAGTGACTTTGTCCTTCCCCTCGATGTTGCCACCTGGAGCTACAGAGTTTTAGCGACTCTCCTCATTCTTAGTGAAAATTAACCTCCGGGCTCACCCGGAAGAACTGATCATCGGGTCTGTACTCATGCGTCGTATCCACCGAGCCACACCAACACCAACTTCTATATTTCTGTCATCCCAACACCAATATCTGTCATGCCTACACTTCTGTGTCTTTGCAATTTCACGAGTCAAACGTAGGGAGAACTTCTCCTCAATAGCATCTCCTAGATTGAATAATGATAGTCTGCCCTATTTTCGTTCCTGCTGTCTGCCTTTCCTCTGCTTACCATAGGCTCCATTGGCATGATATAAGTTTTTTTAGTGGGTTATGTTGAGGAAAGGCTATGGTGGCCTATACAAAGCCCGAACATAGGAAGAAAAAAAAAGCGAACAGCTAAGAGGAGAGAGAGATAAGATCAAGTTTATGACAATCTCTCCCATCGTAGCCTTTCGTTTTCTTCCTTCTTCCATTGTTGAGGCTTTGTATAGGCCACCATGCCCTTTCCCCAACACAACTCACTAAAAAAAATCGCCACTTTTTTCAAAATAGTTTATATTCTGATCTTAAATTTCGCTCTCTTCATTGCGGTTAAACTAAAGTTATTGTAATTTCCTTTTCCCAGGCTGATCGACTTTTCAAACAGCTCCCAAGCGAAGGTAAAAACACATCTAGCTACTTCTTAATCCACTTAAGCAGTTGATCTGCTTCCTTAATGAACATGTATGGTATTTGTATGATGATGATGATGAGTGGGATGATTGGGATGATTGGGATGATGATAATGATGAGTGGGATGATTGGGATGATTGGGATGATGATGATAATGATGATTGTGATGATGATTATTGTGATGACGATGATGATGATGATAATGATGATGATTGGGATGATTGTGATGATTTTGATGATGGTGATGATGATGATGGTTGTGATGATGATGATGATGATGATGATGATGATTGTGATTATTGGGATGATGATGATGATGATGATAAAGATGATAAAGATGATGGTGACGATGATGATTGTGATGATGATGATTGTGATGATGATGATAAAGATGATGGTGATTGTGATGATTATGATGATGATGATAGTGATGATTGTGATTATTGGGATGATGATGATGATGATGATGATGATGATGGTCATGATGATGGTGCAATGATGTGATCCATGCGCCAGTGGTCATAATTCTCTTCATCTTCTGCAGTAACGGTAAAAGTCCTGCCATTTTCAAAGGCAAAACAATTTGTCGGACACGGAATTGAGTAAGTTGTTGTTCTTCTGTTGAAGTGAACGCAAAACCATTCTGTATATCAACCAGCGATTCGTTTTCCTTTACTGCAAGCCAGAACGAAGCTAGCTCAACAGTGTATCATTTTCCTGGACTGAAGCATTTCTTTATAACCCATTGGAACTATTAGTATTTTATTGAAGTGGGCAGTTGCAGTGTAAGTACGCTTAGCTATGAAAACGAAAATGGCGGGCACGCATTTCAATCACAATCCGCATTGCTTGAATTTATATAACTTGTTCTGATTGCGACGCGTGCGTTTCTTATGAGTGCATTACGTTTTCCATATAAATGGTGCAACGTATCATTTTGGACTTTGCTCTTTTCTGATAGAATGCTCTTTCGCACGTATGCATTCGATTGACGCATCCTGCATCACCAGGGACTGAAGTTAGTCCCAGCATCAACTGGAACTCATTTACCGACCTCCGGAGGATGAACGTTGGTTGGTGTGCCAGCGTTCTTGAAGGCAGTTTTGAAATTGCTTCCCCGGGAGGCTCAGTCCAGCTTTCTTCCTTGATTTCCTTCCCTGCAGATAACCCGCAATTGAATACATTGCATTTAGATACCTAGAAATGACCTTGAATCGCGTTTTCGTTGCAGTTACTGTCTGGATTCTCACAACTCATTGAAACTCGATGCGAAGCTTGTTCGAATACAAGAGCGTTTTATAGCGAATGACACGAGGTGTTCGTGGAGCCAGCGTCCGAAGATCAGCCCAAAAGCGGTGCATGGACCGCACCACGAAGAAGGGAGAATTCACAAGAGTAGAAATGAACGCGAGGTGAAAATATCGAAAAGTTCCAGTGACAAGAAGCCAGGCGCGAAGGATAGAGACGCAGAAATGATTGGGAATTCTCGCCGGAAAAGTGTTCATGCCCCAGCAACAAAACGAGAAAAGAAGCTTAAGAATTGCTCGAAAGGTATCCTCATCAAATTCATCTTCGTAATTGTACTGGTTGATAATTGGCCGACGCTATTGGTTTTCCATCCACGGTCTTTTTCAGAAGTAGTCTTTATAATTGCAGTTCAAAAGCTTCGCAAAGCTCACATACCACTTCGTTCCAACCATCTGGTGCCCATTTTCTGCTTCTTTCGCCTTGCCAAATGGCCACCGAACGACGCTATTCCTGTCTAAAGGAGGCCTACCAGGCTTCATCCTCCAGGATGCTTCGGCATGTCGTTGTGCTGCCTTCCCTGATCTGTAGGAACTATGTCTACACTACATTATTGCTATTGTCGACATCATTGGTGATCGTATCCCGACCGACTTGATTTGCATATTAGGAACCATGCGTCGCTGCAAAGATCAACTGAAGACCACCTTGATCCAAGCCAACATCCAGCCTCCCCCACGATAGCAGATGACCAAAGACAGAAAATCTTGGAGGAGAGCTATCCAGGCGAGACGGCACCCAGAGAAAGGAGCGCCTAGCACAACCTCAGCCTCCACTGACCCTCCCATGTGACTTATTTTCCACCGACCTGGTTAATGGCTACACCCCGCAAGGGTGTTGAGGCTCCATTCTATGGTTCCTGGAATGCTCTGGATCTGACGCTTATCGCAACTGAACAGCCTAGCACACCGTGTTCGCAGCGGTTGCCATTAAAAACCAACAGCAAACACATAATTAATGTAGATAACGAAGTCAAAGAAGCATCCGCCATCTTGCCAATGACTCTAAGAGCACTCGTTAGCCTTCTTCCGAATGTAACTAGCGGTGCAGAAAGGGCAATAGGAATTTAAACCATACGTTAGAAAAGGCTCTTGTTGCTCTCGTTTTCCTTGGCCCATCATCAGCTTATAATTCAGAAACAATATTATTCTAACTATTGACAAAATTAAAATTTGGATCATATTTCCCACTTTAAATGCTCCTTTTATTAATCAATTTGTATTTGGTACTTACTACTGATATTTTGCCTTCAAATGTCTCGATTGAGCTACAATCCTCCTTTATCTTTTTGTAGAGGTGGATGCTGCAAATGAGAAGGGAAGCAAAGAGACCAGGTCGCAGAGACATCAGCGAGTAGGTTCACCTATCTTCCTTCCTTTACAAATCGAATGATTCTAGGTCAGTTTCAGTTGAGATTTTAGAACAGAAAAAGCCTTAAAAACCTATCGAAACAACTACCATGGTCTCGTTTTTCATCGAACTGACGCACACTTCAAGTTTCGCTTCATTTGGCTCACAGGATGTCCTGTCCTGGTCGAATCAGAAAATGAATATGAGTAACTGACTAGGTCAATGGACTGTAAGATTGATGAATGACAGAGGGAGGCACTGAATGAAAGTCGAAGGATGCTGATCCCTCAAACTATATTATTTTGTCTCGACAGGTCGCAGTGCATGTCCTCTGCGCGCAGGGCCCGTGTTCGAAGCATACCCGTGCACGTCTCCCTAGGCCTTATATCTGTCGCTCAATAGGTACCTAGCGTAAAGCTAGTAATAACACGTGGTGAGGAATGGTAACTGGACACACGACCCCACAATGCCCTAGCCCAGGATGACTCCACTCTAAGAAATGGTTCCACTCGCATGCATTTCGAGTACAAAGCTTGCTCGTTAATTCACTAATTGACCTGATTCATTGATTTTTTCTTAACCAATTTTCTAATTGATTGGATCCTTACTTTTTTGAACTCGTTCCTTTGCAATTATTCATCCAGCAATGGATGAACGCATTTGTATATTTTTTCATCATCTTTTTTATTTCATAGTTTTCCATTTTTTGGTTCTTTCGTTTCTTATTAGTTTTGCTGGTTCTATTATTCTTTCATTCGCTCATTTATTCAGTCATTTATTCTTTCTTACATTTGTTCATTCTTTCGTTCTTGCGTTTATTCCTTCGTTTGTTCCCTTTTCGTGCTTCCTCTCATTCACCATTACTTTCTTTCATTTGTCCCTTCATTTGTTAGCTTGTTCTTTTTTTCTCTTTTTCATTCATTTGTTCATTTGTAATTTTAATTGCCCCTTCCCCCATTCGTTCCTACATTCATTCGTTCTTCTGTTCACTAGCTCGCTCTTTCCTGCATTCGTTCTCTCGTTTTCCGTTTCTTCCTCCGTTCCTCCTCGGTTTTTGTCCTCCGTTTCCTTCTGGGTTCCTCCTCGGTTTTTTCCTCGGTTCCTCCTCGGTTTTTTTCTCGGCTCCTCCTCGGTTTCTTTCTCGGTTCCTCCTCCGTTTCTTCCTCGGTTCCTCCTCCATTTTTTCCTCCGGTTCCTCCTCCATTTCTTCCTCGGTTCCTCCTCGGTTTCTTCCTTTTCTCACCTGCTCGTTCCTTCAGCCATTCGTCTTTTCATTTATTTTTTCATTCATTCATTTGTTAATTCATCCGTGAATTGACGGTGGCTACTCTGTTTCAGAGATTGAAAGTGATATGTGAAGCAACCTTGCAAAAGTATGGCCTGTTACAAAAAGATGATCCGATCTTTGAGAGATGTTTGACAAGATTATTTTCCCTGTGCAAAAGCTTTCTCAAGGTACCAATAAAAACCAGACTCATAACTTCACTTAATCCTGTATTTACTGTATCTCTCCACGGGGGGATCATAGAATCATGTTGGGTTATATTGCACTCAACTTATGAGTAGGACAGTTTGTGTTTGTGTGTGTGTGTGTGTGTGTGTGTGTGTGTGTGTGTGTGTGGTGTGTGGTGTGTGTGTGCGCGTGTGCGCTTGTATGTATGTGTGTGTATGTGTGTGCGTGTGTGAGTGTGTGTGTGTGTGCGTGTGCGTTTGCAGTGTGTGTGTGTGTGTGTGTGTGTGTGTGTGTGTGTGTGTGTGTGTGTGTGTGTGTGTGTGTGTGTGTGTGTGTGTGTGTGTGTGTGTGCGTGTGTATGTGCTTGTGTGTGTGTGTGTCTGTGCGTGTGTGTGTGCGTGTGTGTATGTGTGTGTGTGTGTGTGTGTGTGTGGTGTGTGGTGTGTGCGCGTGTGCGCGTGTGCGCTTGTATGTATGTGTGTGTATGTGTGTGAGTGTGTGCGTGTGTGTGTGTGCGTGTGTGTGTGTATGTGTGTGTGTGTGTGTGTGTGTGTATGTGTGTGTGTGTATGTGTCTGTGCGTGTGTGTGTGTATGTGTCTGTGCGTGTGTGTGTGCGTGTGTGTGTGTGTGTGTGTGTGTGTGTGTGTGTGTGTGTGTCTATAATCAAAATTATGGGTACAAGGCTATAAGAAATGAGGTAGGTTCCGTGGAAGACTGTGCAAAGTTAAACTGTTTAGGGGCACCTCTTGCTTATCATAACAGAAAACGAATTTGCGTGGAAAGCTTATGAAACTTTATGTACTTCATATTTAATTCTTTAAGGAGGGTTGCCCTTCAGCATAAGGTGGTTTTCAAGGGGCCGTCCTCCATCTTTGCAATGTATTGATTACTAATTTTTTCCTTTAAGGATCTAAAAACATCGGAAGGTCTTGTGAATGAAATGAAAAGATTGGCAAAATTGAACGTTAATCAGGTAGGCCTATCGATTCGTAGGCATCATGCAGAACCTTTTAATCTCAAGGTGTTTTAAAAGAATCGGCTAGGGAAGCCATGTTTTTCTTTTCAAGACAGGATTCTTAACAATGACATTACCAGGTATATCAATGAGGCTTCGAGAGGAATCATTTGTGTTTCGAAGCCTTTTATTCACGCCGAAAATTCGCAATAGGTTAGCCGTAGGAATTTTCCTATGCCTTATACACATTCACGGTGTTGACAAAGTTATCTCCAACTTCCAGTTGGAAGAGGTCGTACGTTTAACGAAGAAGTAACACAAAAGAAGACCGTCATGCCTCGATCACTTAAATGTCTATTCCACGCTGCCGTGCCTTAAACCTATCTCTAGCCATATATTCATTCAAAAATATATCGAAGGTGTGCCATCAACAGATATCTGTTGACCAAATACTGCAACTCATAGGGAAATTCTCTTCTTTCTCAGTCTTCTAATTTGCTTCCAGTTTTCTCTGTCTTTGGCCTCCGTCCTTGCCACCGTCATTACCTCCTCGATGCCTTCAATCCCTCGTTCTCTCAGGTGCCATCTCACTTCATTCTCAAACTTCTTTCTCAGTCTTTTAATTTGCTTCCAGTTTTCTCTGTCTTTGGCCTCTCTCATTACCTCCTCGATGCCTTCGACCCCTCGTTCTCTCAGGTGCCATCTCACTTCATTCTCAAACTTCTTTCTTGGTCTTTGTCTTGGTCTTCTGCCCGTTTATCTCATCAGGTTCACTGGCTCGTATTTTTGGCATCGCAGGGTGTGTCCAAGATAGCTGTGACACATTTCATCAATGATGTTCCTTATTCCTTATTCTGGCCATATATGTTTAATGAAAATGCAGTTTGCTACACGAGTAATAGAAAAGTGCACATGCAATCAAAGCCATGATTTTGCTAAAGAACTGTCAGATGTTGGAACATATTAACGCCCGAATACAGGCAATTAAGAGAGGAGACATTTGACATTAGACTGATTTCTCCAACATATTTCGTGCCATGGAAAGTTTTGCACGAGTACATAAAGTGAATTTATACTAAAATTTATCGAGGATTTCGTCACATGTTTCGAAATGGGTGTGACGGACCTTGGCCGATTGGTTCGATTAGTTACCCTTTTAGTAAACGTTATTTTCTTTTTTGTTGTTGTTACGTGTACGCAATGACGCGTAGTCTATGTTCTATGTTCGCGTTTCATGTTTTATGTTTATGTTGCCATGAGGTGGACGTTATTTTTCGCTGCAAATGGTATTGTTCTAGTAGTAGGGTATAATGATAATAATTTCGAATCCTTATACTGGATGAAACACTTCAGCTTTAGATAATCTGTTATCAATGTGTGTCCAGTGCTTGTGCCCTCAGAGTTGCTTCTGACGAAACTTTATACTGGATGAAACATTTCAGCTTTAGATTAGCTGTTATCAATGTGTATCCAGTGTTCGTCCTCAGAGTTACTTCTGAGTTACTCGTTTGCCGACCTCGGAAGGATAGACAGCTGAGTTGATTGTTGGCTTGTGGTTAGTGGTTCCGACGATGGGATTCGAACCCACGCGAGTAGACCTCACATGATTCGAAACACTGCGCCTTAACCACTCGGCCACAGTACCGTCAAAAGTATTCTAGCAGCGACCACCCAAGATAGCAATTTGCAGTAGTATTATTAAGTAATTTGATGGATAAAAAGAAACAAAAAAAAGACATTCGATCAAGCTCCTCAGATGAAGTAAATCCAAAAATGTACAGGTTATAGTTCCAAGAACCCAACAAACTCAGCGACACGTTGTCATTTTTCTCTTCTCTTCTGGGCGTAATATCTCAATTGGTCGTGGCTAATGTCAGTGCAAATGCCGCTGAATTCTCTAACTTTCTGTTGACGTAACTGATGTTCATCGCGTAGCATATTGCTTCAAGCGCCGTCCCATTTACCTTGCACACACGAAATTTTCACACGTCATAAAATGCCTTGCGAGAAGAGCTTTGAATTCATTTTGCTTCATTTACTCAAATTGCATTTTCATTTAAGGATGCATTCAGCTGTCTACCAGGCTATCTGTTGAATTCATATCAACTATGGGCAAATTTTTTTCTATTTTCAGGTTGTAGATTTCGAAAGACGAGGTAGATGAGAAAGGAGTCATTTTTCATGTTCACTCAAAAGAGGCATTCGCGTTTCTAGGAGTCAGGATAACTCATTGGCAACGTTCCTGCTCATTGACTTGTGGTCAGTGACTCGAAGCAACTTTCAGCCAAACTTTACCTTGGATCGAGGATTGTTGCTAGCTCTTTGTGATTCCAGGCGTATGAATCACGAGGCGTGCTCGCATCAAAATAAAGAACATGGACGCTGGTTGATAAGCAAGAAGCTTCTCAGTGTCCAAAAGTGTACCTTCGGATGCAAGATAGATATCATAAGAAGCATCTCTTATGGTTCCTGAATGCTTCTATCAAGATACCCTGCATGGGTCTATTTATGAAGCGTTCTTGGGTCTTCTCGTGAAAGTGTGTCGAAGCAAGATAGAATTCCAAATTTTTGCCATCAAGAGTGATTAATATGTAAGAAGACGAACCGAAAGTTGTGTACATTTCAAATTCTCGCCAACGCAACTTAGTCGATGGCCTAATTTGGTACCTCGATGGTAATTTTATGTCATAACTTAATCGTACTGCTTTGCTTGTATATTTCTATATTTTTCTAATCTGGGTTGTACCCATGATTAATTAATTTAACTTTTATAGATTTAATGCTCTTCGATAACTGTCTGCTGCACAAAAAATGTCCAGGCAAAGACCATTCCCTCGCCTTTTTCGATGAAAAGTTAGCACCTAGCTTTGTGTCTCTTGATTTTGGGCCAAACAGCTGTGCAAGCACACTACCTGCTGCATTTGGAGGTAGCCATGTGACATCAGCGTGCGCTTCACTCCCATCCTGAAAATATCGAAATAATCTCCGCTTAACTGCCCATCTAACTCTCTTTTCTGAAACGCTGAGTTGTAGGTATGAAAGTTTTTTTTTCTTTTTTTATATTCATATAGAATAATTTACAACGATAATTACATTCTACTAAACCTATCCAGAACTACTAGACAACACCACGGGAAGAACACCAAGGGGAGCGAAAAAACAACGACCGCCCCAAGGCCAAAAACATGAAGACAAACAGCATTGAACTAAGACCACAGGATACGCTACTAGATTCTGTCTCGCATTAGATGTTGGTTCGGGGTTAGGATGAAAAAATGGAAGGTAACGAGCGCAAACTCGTCCTTGATGTTGGATGAAAAAGGATCTGACATCTAATATGAAACAGAATTTACAAAAGAAGAAACAAGATAAATTCACGTAAAGATACTGAAGGAAAGGCACGAAGTCTCATTTACCATTTTAAAAATGTAAGGTAGATGCACCGAATGGTCATTGAACCCCAACTCATCGCATACAAAGTTAGCAAGGCACAGCTCATTCTTACGCTTTTTGTGCAATGAAAACATTCAATGAATATCAATTTTTAAATCTTTGCCGTTTATTCTTTTTATCCTTCGCATTTCCTTCAATTTTGGCCAGCTATAGAGAGTGGAATGTGATATCATGAATAGATACGGTGTTATGCTTGAGTTTACTTTCTTTTCTTTTAGTGAGTTCTGCTGAGGAAAGGCCATGGTGGCCTGTAAGTCCCAGCAGAGGTAGAGAGCGAAAGGCTAAGAGGAGAGAGAGATCAGGCCCAGTTTATTGATCGTAGACTGTAAAGATGGCAAGTTTAGGATTCAGGAAAGCAAGAAGAAGGCAATACATTCCATAAATTGCATGTTCTTGGGATGAATGATGATTTGTGAGATAGAGGTCGTGAAGTAGGCAATAAAACTTGGAAAGGGTGTGAATGAGTTGAGCTTCTGGTGGTCCTGACACGCCTCATAGGAACGTGAATAATATTCCTGATCTCATGAGAACAGTGCCCTTCAAAGCAAAATGTGTCTATTGCAAGACCGACGACTCTTAGCATTAATTTTGTAAACTGACA
The DNA here is from genome assembly GCA_964026355.1 of Pseudorhiza aurosa. Taxonomy (NCBI): domain Eukaryota; kingdom Metazoa; phylum Cnidaria; class Scyphozoa; order Rhizostomeae; family Lychnorhizidae; genus Pseudorhiza; species Pseudorhiza aurosa. Next base: position 9,009,449 of record OZ032118.1, on the reverse strand, counting down.
TGACTGTTTTATTCTTCAGGAAGCCATGTCAAATGCCTACTATCATCCTCCGATCTTCTCAAACTTAATGCAATTTTTTTTAGTGAGTCATATTGAGGAAAGGCCATGGTGGTCTATACCAAGCCCCAGCAAAGGAAGAAAGAAGAAAGCGAAAGGCTAAGAGGAGTGGGAGATCAGATTATATTTGCGTATGTTCAATGTGTATCGGTGGTGGTGTGGCGTAGTGGTTAAGGCACAGTGTTTCAAATATTGTCAGGTCTATTCACTTGGGCTCGAATTCCGTCGTCGGAACCACAAGCCAACAGCCAACTCAGCTGCCATCCTTCCGAAGTAACTGAATGAGTACTCAGAAGTAATTCTGAGGGCCCAAGCAGTAATGTCGCAGGCCCACATCAGCTGTATAGCTGCCACATACCAAGCCTGCGTTAAAAAATAGAAGTAATATGAAAGAAGCAATTAATGAAAAATCGGTGTAGCTAATGTAAGGCCAGGGGTTCATTGGAGTAAGGAAGGAAATTGGCTTTCTTGCGTCCCAAATTGTGGCACAGGTGCCTTTCCAGCCAGGTTCCATGCCAAGCCTGCGTTAACAAATAGAAGTAATATGAAAAAATCAATTAATGAAAAATCGGTGTAGCTAATGTAAGGCCAGGGGTTCATTGGAGTAAGGAAGGAAATTGGCTTTCTTGCGTCACAAATTGTGGCACAGGTACCTTTCCAGCCAGGTCATTTCAAACGGTTGCTTCGGCTGTCCGTTTTAGCATGTCTGTCAGAGACGCAGAAAGATTGTTAGACACGTACCCTGTCTGTCCATGCTTCATCCATTACATCTACCCCTCTCAGCCCCTACCCTACTCCCAGGTCCATGAAACCTGGAGGTTTTTTCCGCAGACTAAAAATTCGGCAGCCTGGGTGTAGACTTGACACTTCCCTCGAAATAGAAGGAAAGAAAACACATGGAGAAAAATATCTTATGCGAGTAGAATCCTTATCATTTCATCTCAAAGAAATGGAAGCCCTGGCTTGTCATGGCTGATGATTGGCAATGCCAAGAACCTATACGCACTCTATATTCATTCCCTCTGCTGCCCCCTGCTTAGATGGGTAGAGCTGCAGCGCCCACCCGCACAATATTCAATATTCCAGCATCGCAACTGCGGTTTTTGTAAAATCACTGGTGAATATCATCAAATTAACTGGATTGTCTGAACAGGTTTTAGTTTCCATGGTGTGGAGGTGTTCACACGAGTCTCGTATAAAAGCTAGTCTCGTTATGAAAATGATAACAAATGGGAGACGTTGGCCGTTTGCATCATCTAAGTGCCTGTCAACTTTTTTTAAAAAAAACTAACTGCACATCGTCGGGAACCGTTCTGAAAAGCTTAATGTTTGCAAATTGTAGAGTTAAAGCGTGGCAGGCAGCGAGTGTTTGATGCGGAGCAGAATCCAGAGCTGCATTTTCAGGCGACATCAGTGGTAGAAGCTAACAACGAAAGATGGCCAATCTGGGTTTCCCGTTGAGGATATGGCTATCGATGTCTGTCCTTTCTAGTCTTGCTTATGTTGGTGCCCTAGAAAGACAGAGCGGAGATGGTGATAGTGGTGCACAACCAACTACCTCTATGTAAGCATTCATACAGTTGTCGGGGTATTACTCCTCCCATACGAGTCCGTAGATGAAAATGCAGCTAATATCCATAGAAATTGTGCGAACTACTGCTTCGGGAATCGTGAACTCAAATCCTGCATATGTCACAGCATAATCGCCGTTTCTAGAGTTTTAAATTCACCCTCATAGGATCCTTTTCAGTTCAAAAGGATCTAGAGCCCTGCTTGATAATCTCCATTATCTTCTTCTTTTTCCATGTCATCTTTATGTATCTTTATTATCAGTAATTTTTAGATTCCATTCTCTGCTGCAGAAGCAAGCCATGTTCTGAGCCCAATTGGCTATCGTTTCAGATTTTTCGATTTGTTTAATTATTTGTTTTACAAATTTTTTAACCTGGCTGGTCAAAATGGTTCACCAGCCCAAGTGAGATTTCATTTGTAAGTGGAAGAATATAACATGAATACCATCTCAAAAGTTTTTTCTACAAAGCTGCTGTACATGAAATATCAATCTCATTGTGTCTGTGTTATATCCATTTTGCTTGGGCACATTAGCCCACCAGAGCTGCTTCAAAGGTCTTCAGCCCCAACACGTAGATGGCGGCACAGCTGTGTGTTTAAGATGCAGTGTTTAGAATCTTGTGAGGTCTACTTGAGGGGGATTAAATGCCGTCGCCAGCACCACTAACACAAACCAACAGTCATTGAGCATTGATCCTATTGGTGGTGTGGCCAAGTGGTTAAAGCGCAGTGTTTCGAATCTTGTGAGGTCTACTCACTTGGGCTCGAATCCCGTCGTTGGAACCACTAAACACAAGCCAACAGTCAACTCAGCTATCCATCCTTCCGAGGTTGGTGAATGAGTACTCAGAAGTAACTCTGAGGGCACAAGCACTGGACACACATTGATAACAGCTAATCTAAAATTGAAGATTTCACCTAGTATGAAGATTTGTCTTCATTATTATTATCATTATTTTTGTAACATTATGATGATGTCTAAGCTTGACGTCGTCACTTTGCAGGATGACCATTACTAAGAATGTGACCACTCCAATAAATCTGAATCAAACAACTGCGAAAACACCAGTACCAACCAAAAAGAATACAGAGGTGCCGTTTGCTCCTAAGGAATCAGAAGAGCAAGAACAAGCTACTTCAATGACAATTTTCTTCATTTTGCTTGTAGTTGGTAAGTTTTTTCTGAATTTTTTATTTTAACTCAATAGAAAAGTGCGACCAGTGACTGAGGGGTGTGCATAAAGAGCAGTCCCAGTGCCAGTTGCAAGCCCATATAGATAGGGAAGGTTGGTAGCAGGAATCATATCCTATGGGTGTTTTGCTTTTGATCCCATACTTTTGAGTTGGTTTCTGTCAGGACAGTCAATCACTCATTTGCTTCCAGTCAGAGTGCCATAATATTTATTTTGATTTTAGCCTTTTATTCATGAATGGTATTATATTGTTTTTATTTGTTAACATGTCTTTTTAAGTTCTTAAGAAGCTGATCGTTCATTGATAACAGTTGAATAGTATTACTGAAAAAGCAGTCCTGTTGAGTGTGCTTATTATCATTCATTAGGATCATTTTTATTTATTATTATTATAATTATCAGCTGTAGTCCTACGACAGTCATAGAGCATTCTCTGAAATTCTCATTTAGCAAGCTAATGTTGTTATTGTTTCCACTGGAAAGTGGAAATATGATATAAAAAAAGTTGTTTTTAAAGATTCTTCCACACTTTTTGAATATAGCTTCGATACAATAGAAGCCAAAGTACATTTTAGACAGATAGTCAAATGAACTTGAAAGAAGTTTTCTTGCCAACAATTTATTTCTCTGTCTTACCAGAGTTATTGCATTGAAATTTGAAGTCGATTTTTAAATGTTTCATCTAATAGCGTAAGCAGTGGAACTTGGGCAGCCCCTTGTAAACCAGCACTGCTGAATGGGTTACCGTCCGAAAATGATTAAAACTATTATTATTAATTATCATTGTTAATTATTATGACTTTGTACTTCTTTCCTTTGAAGATGTTTTTTCTATTTGTGACTAGACAGCAAACAAGCTGTCATCACAGGCCATCTGAAGTGATCTTGATCCATACTTTCTTTTTTCAGCAATTTGCATCTTTGCCATACACTTTCTGATCAAGTCAAAGTTTGCCTATCTGCCAGAAAGTGTGTGTGTTGTTTTCCTTGGAGCGATTGTGTCATTGATCATGAAGCTTTTGCAGAAAAATAACGTGGCAAATTGGCAGGTGGGCTGTGCTGCTTTGCATTCTCATCTCCATAGTAAACTTTTAGAGCCAAAATGAAATGTTTGCCGTTCCATTTTTACCAGATGATCTTACATTTTTTGAGCTTTATTTCTTTAAAAGATTAAAGCTCATCTCCTATTTCTCTATAAACATTTCCATTATTGATGCTGTTTAGCCAATAAACTCGTGAAATGAATATGAGCAGCTAACAAAACTTTTATTATTATTAATGTCATTATTGGTATCAATTCATTTTAGCCTCTAGGTATTTGCCATGCTGTGCTAATTGGGAGTGCTATTTATTACTGCTAATGAGCATATTTCCCCTACAAAGTTGCTCAACTTTTTATTCCTGATGTATTTTTTGAAATCATCTAAATTATCATGTTTTTCGCAGTTATTTGTCAAACTTTGACCAGATAAATGGTCCATAGCATCCAATGTAATCGATCTACCACTACTATAACTACTTCAACTACCATACCTTACTGTTTTGAATCTTGGATTTCAAAACCATTTCTTTGTAGCGTATAATCTGCACTTGATCTTAAAACTCTGTTGTTTAAATTTTGCCATGTTCTACACAATGGAAAAAGCCATTGCTTCGACTTTGTATGAAAACTGCAGCATGGGCTTATGGAATTCATAAATTAATCTTCATTTGTACTTAGACCTAGCAGAATTCCTGCAAAACATTATTTACTACAGACAAAGTCAAACTTTCATTTTCTCCAAAAGAATTCCAACCCAGAGTATAAGCTAGTGTATATTGCTCAGAAAATGTAGGCAGGTGGCAAATTTCCCATGCAAGTCAATGCATAACAGCTAAATTATTATTGTAAATTGAAAATGGAAACTAAGATCAATGATTTATTTTCTAGAAAGAAGAGGCTTTCCACCCAACTGCCTTTTTCCTCATACTTCTTCCTCCCATCATTTTTGAGTCTGGATACAATCTTCACAAGGTGCGTGATTTGAAGATAGCGGCTTCCCACACGAAAATTTATCTTCTTTTTTCTTAACCTATTTGTGTGGATTGATTCAGTCATGGTAATGTATAATAAAATGCTAAATATTGAACTTCTTCACAGGGAAATTTCTTTGCCAACATTGGATCTATTTGTGTTTTTGCAATATTTGGAACAATGATATCAGCAGTCACGGTTGGTGGTGGTGTGTACCTGTTCGGCAGGGTAAGTCACAATTAAAGACCTAAGAATTATTTCCTAATAGACTTCTAATTCAAAAGATAGTCTTTTACAGCGTTTGAATATCCTCATTGAAATGAGAGATTTCTTTTCTAGGCTGGTATTGCATTTGAACTCAGTTTAGTTGAGAGGTATGTAAAAAGATGTACATCTTAAGAGCATCAATTGTGTATCTTTTAGTGACAACAGGAAGAGGAAACGTCAAAGTATCATTGTCTCGTTTCTATGAAAATGTGGCAGAAATTCTGTCAGCAATCTTTATCAACGCAAGCGATGAGTAAAAGTGAATAGATTGACTCTGTCATTTGACAGAGACTTGATAGGTAGGAATTCAAAAGGAATTTAACCACAATATACAAGCAAAAATGTCTTTGAAACGAAATTTCTTATTATCCAGACCATTGATACTTCTCAAGCTCTTGCGTTGAATGAATTCCTACTAGTTTGAAAGTCAGGGAAAAGGTTAACAAATCGCAGTATTTGATTATACATAGAATCAAGCAGCACCATGAATAAGAAGAAAGTTGAATCTGACACTCTTGTTTCAAATTTTCCACACAATAAGAGTCAATGATACAATTAAAAATGACATCATCAGTGCTTTATGTATATAGAAATATATTTTCTTTTGCCTTAAGAATAGTGCTTAAGTTTGTGATATTTTCTTTGTCAGTTTTGCATTCGGTTCTATGATATCTGCTGTGGACCCAGTTGCTACGCTAGCTATTTTCCATGCACTGAATGTTGACCCAACATTAAACATGTTGGTTTTTGGAGAGAGCATTCTAAACGATGCAGTTGCAATTGTCCTAACAAAGTAGGTGCTTCTTTCGTTTGAAGTCCATTTTGCAAGTTGATTTCTCAATTAAAGCAACAGAATACGGCCATTAGAACGAAAAGCAAAGTGGAAATACTTTCTACTTCGCAAACATTCATATACAAAGAAATATTTGTTGCACAAAAACCTACTATTTCACAAAAGGAAAAAAGTGGATATTTCTCACCAAGACAGATTTTAGAAAGAAGCATCCATGCTGTAATATCTCTGAAGTGCCTACGGCAGGCGTGGGCAAAATTTTCAGCAGAAGGGCCGCAGTTACACATTTTAAGCTTTTAAGGGCCGCACAGTATGTTGCCAAGGCTGTTTCAAAATTAGATTGTCACGCAGTGAAAATGAAAAATGTGCTTAGATCTTTTGAAAACATAATCCATCCTCAGTATGGTAACGTTTTACATGTTCATAATGCGTTTATACGGTATCAAGCGATTAGAAAACGAGAATAACGGGAGAGTTTTTGCTTGATACAAGTTCTTGGCGGGCCACGAAAAAGCCCTGGGCTGGTCGCATGTGGCTCGCGGGCAGTAGTTTGCCCGCGCCTGGCATACGGAGTCCTCCTGTTCCAATTGGTCCCGTGTGGGACGTAATTGTGTTTCACTCATGCGTAAGATACTCCCAGGTGTAATTTTTCTTACAGGCATTTTTGGTGCATTTTTGGATTCGTCTTCCTAAATTTTTAAAAACTTCCCTAAAATTTGAAAGCTGTTCAGTTTTGAACCAGGAAAATGTAAACCAGTATCCTCAACACTTCATTTTAAGTTCCTGTCAAGTGAAAATGGCTAGATACAGATATTACAAATGTCACGAGAATCTGGCTTTCAATTAGTACTTTTGTTTGTACCTAATATTCTTGCAGACATGCATCAGAATCAAAATTTTAGCATTGTCAGAGTTATTTGATGAGAAGGGAACTATTTTTCCAAAAACTTCGTCTTTCATTGACGATTATTTGCCAGGAAAGCAAGCCAACATTCACCATCTAGTGTGCATTCCACTCGGGTTGCTCGTAACTGCAAATTATACTCGATTTCAAGCTTTGAGCAAGCACACTGCGCTACATCACCACTATGTATTTTGTAGAGACTGCAAACTTTTTGGATTTTTCCATCCTTACCCTGACACTCTCTGAGTGGGGGCAATTGAAACTGTTTCTGATAGTCTAATTTGAGCATCTAAATTTCCATCTCATTTTCAGGTCGGTGATAGCGCACACAGATTCTTTCTTCGGCTCCATGGGCTCATTTCTGACCATTTTCCTAGGATCTGCTGCGATCGGAGCAGCCTTCGCTCTTCTTGCTGCTTTGATATCCTTTTCGTCCTGTTTGCCACAGTTTAACGGGACACTACTCTGCGTATTCTACCAGTGTAGCAATGTCCCAACTTCGTACGTTTCATTCATGAATTTTGTGCCATTTACATTAAATTTTAAAAGCTGAATCGTATTTCTGCTCTTCAGTGAAAGCCTCTTATTAATTGAATGCGACCTCATTTAATTCATCACTATCATCTACTTTTTCCTTTTTACTTTCTCAAACTTTTGGCAGTTCCTGATTGTATACCCAAAGACATCATTATCAACAGCGAAATTACTAAATGATTAATGTTCGATAGCATATGAATTCCAAGATCGATGGTTCGATTCACGCCTAAGGAGAGATTTGCATTCAAATTAAGGAGTCGTAGGGGCATAGTGACCTTTGGTGTAGACGTCGTTAGAGGTTGTCCAAATGGAGACACATGTACTGTCAACAGCTCCTTTTGCTTAGTTGCTCAGTAGCCTGATGAGTAGAAGTTGCGCGGTGTTGATTGATGCAAGACACCTCGGGTATTTCAAGTCAAAGCTCAAGACCCCCTCTCGCCCTTTTTAATGAGTAATTGAATATCTTTTAAGCTGCTAAATGGATTTTCAGTAAATTCAAATGCACATTTCTCCTTGACGTGATGTCACCTACTAAAATATGTAGATCTGCGTCAGCACCCGTCGCTTGAACTAGGTATGATGTTGATTTTCTCCTACGCACCTTATGGTTTGGCTGAGGGACTCAAGCTGTCCGGTAAGTAGTCCTTTCTTTTCATTTGAAATTTTGTTGGAGCGTTAAGGCTCTGCTGGCAATGCAGAACGTTGATAAGCCCTTGTTTTTTTATATTCTACCTAGCAATAGAAGTTAAGCTTAAGGACACTGCAAAGGGTAACATGCAGTGTCCTGGTCCTTTCCCCTAATTTGACTTCATGTCAATGTTACTTTTATTCACGAATCCGTAGATTGAGAGGCTATGCTAGTCAAGCAGTGCCCTTTTTCTACCTTATAATGTGACACACCTCGTGATTCATACGCCTGCAAGACCAAAAAGGGGACATCTCTCATCATTCTACGTTTAAGCCAAACCTCGGATGGGATCGAACCACTGACCCTTTGGGGGTGTTGCCAAGCCCCGTAATCAGTTAATCATCTTCTTTCGTGTACATTATATCCTTCTTTCAATGATATTGCTCGTCCAATGGCTTGGTCGTTAACTCGTGATTCTGATCTACTAGAGTTAGTGTATACAGCCATGCCGAAAGCTCACCGATTTAAAAATTGCATAGCTCCCATTGTAAATAACATTCATGTGGTGTAATTTCAAATTTCCAAGATGAATCTGGGAAACGTGCATCGTTTTTCTGTTCTAGCAGTAAAAGTATGATGTGCAGTTTTTACCAAAAATGTGTCATTTATTACCGAAACGTCGTTTGAAATCTATGCGTTTCAAATGGTTGCGTTACTGTAAGAAAAAATGAAGGTAATACTTGCTTTGTATTTCAGGAATAATGGCAATATTGTTCTGTGGTATTGTGATGTCACACTATGCTCATTTCAATCTATCGCCCGTTACACAAATCACTGTTCAGCAGCTATTCCGGACAGCTGCATTTGTAGCTGGTATTTCATCCTCTTTATTTTTAGAATCTGTAACTATGTTTTACTTCAGCTTTTCTTTGCGCAAGTCGTTCGCTCAAACGTTTTAATCCGCATCCTGGTATAATTTCGTCTTCTCATTTCATCCGTTAGCCGATGCTCTAATGAGTCTCCAACGAAAATATCTTGAATTTGACGCAGTTGTTTCTCCGCTCTGTTAAGCAGTGTCAGTGTTTTTTGCATTAAGACATCAAATCAAAACGATGCACAGTCGGATGAAATTATTTTTCTTGTTCTACGTAATATCCAGTTCGTCTTAGTGATGATTTACTTCTGAAGCGTACAGCATCCTTAACTATTTTGTATCTTTTTTGAATAACACTTATTCCATTCGATATCTGCGATTTAGATGTTGAGAGACCACACCTTAGAAACTGAAGGCTAACCATACGATGGTTGATTAGTCAATAGAATTTTGAAATTAGGAATGGGTGGCCAAATTTTTTGGTATTTCTATGCAACATTCAGTCTTGCTTCTGCTTTTTTGTCTTCTTCGTGCTGTACATGGAGGATATTCTACATTAAACCTTTTAAGGACTCCTCAAAGGTGACACCGAAGACACAAAATTTCCAGTAGATCTATATCCCGTATTTGTTCTGGTAATTGCAGCATATTTGAAGAGGCAGTGCCTGTTTGCGTAACGTATTTGTTAGCTCTGCCATGTGAATGCATTTTCGGTATCTCGTATTCTAAGAGTGCACGGTTAATCTCGCATCTGCCTTGCTGTTTGTTTTTCGTTTGTTTCGTATTCCCATTTACCTTCTGTTTTCACAGAGCTGTTTGTCTTTGCATACCTTGGCATAGCAATATTCAGTTGTTTCGTATTTCCATTTACCTTCTGTTTTCACAGAGCTGTTGGTGTTTGCATACCTTGGCATGGCAATATTCAGTTTTAAGCATAGACTGGAGCTGTCTTTCGTCATTTGGAGTATAGTAAGCTTTTTCGTTGCACTTGTTACTGTAAATATCAGGATCATTCAATTGTTGTAGCATTTTGATTGCAAACCCAGGGGTCGATGTCCAAAAGCAAGCTCTATGTTGCTTTTCCTTTAGACAGAGAGAAGATTCGTTAGCTCTCTGTAATCCCAGTTGTGTATGAATCGATAGATGTGTCTACATCTATGGAAAGGACCAGTGCAATGCTCTGTAAGCACGGATTGCTTCTCAGGTGCTAGGTAGAAAAATTAAAAGCAAATTTCACAGTCGAAACTAAACAATCACTCGCTCATCCATTTCAAGCTTGGCAGAGACCAGATGCAGGACGCTAAGTTGCTTTAGGGTAGAATTGGACTTGGCTTTCCGTTGCCTTCCTCGCTGACACCGTTTCCGCTGTGAATTGTGTAGGATTCGAACCCACCACCCCAGTGAAATATGAGTTTGCATGATAAAGCCGTTGCTGCACTGGCGCACCGCTAACCCCCTCATAATGCCATAATATCTTACAGTGAAGTATGATTTTTTTAGAAATCCCACCTTTCAGGCCATTGTTTTCCTTTAACCTTCTCAATAGAGGAAGGGGAAAACGGCCCCTTTTTACCCCATTGAGGCATCCTTACGCTTTCTCGTTAAAAAACTGTAGCCAGGGCAATTTTTCCTGGCCTCAAGTTAAAGTGGAACGCTTCTCGCCTCTTTTTGAAGGTTCTCTTTTCTCATTTCTTCCTCTTTTTTCTAGGTTTTAATTCTCGTTGGTCGTGCAGTCAATATTTTCCCTTTATCATACATTCTAAATTTCTTCAGAGAGACAAAAATTAGTAAAAAGAACCAATTCATAATGTGGTACAGTGGTGCGTATTTTCTCTCCATATTTTACAGTAGTGAATATTGTTAGTCCTGATGTACTTAATTCATTGTAGATATCCACGATTTCCTTCCTTGAACCATCCTTTTATCATTAGCATTATCATTATGATGGCTATTATTATTGAAAAATTGTATCATCATCATAATCATTAGCATTGTTGCTATTATCTGAAATTGTATTACAGAACGTACATTTCAATATTGAAAACACTGCTATTAGCATTTGTCCTTTCAAACCGAGTTTGGTATGAACTGAAGTAAGAGTATCATAAAAACTGCGAGAATATTTGCGGAAATGACGTGATGCAAGGGTTTTAAATCTCGAGAAAGCCTCAGCTTGACCTTGTTGAGGTGGCAGGTCGTTAAAGATTTTAAAACAGTACTTCGCAGTTTGCAATTAGGACGTCTGAATTTCTAGCATGAATTGATTATTTTTATGATTTATGCTTGAGATGTCGTTCCGAGAGGACCAAAGGCTTTGGCGTTTCTATAGAGTTTCTCATTTTTAACTCCGCAAACCGTCTCCACACTGCCTTGGTAATTTTCTGAATCAATCTGTTGTGCTTCAAAGCTCAAACTTTTTATTTTTTCATCAACACATAATGGATTTATGATTGATCCATTTATGGTCAGCTTTAAACTGCAGCTCGTCGTTTAGTTTTGAGCTTTATTTTCTTGGCAGGATTTCTAATTAAAACGAATCCTTGTTCATCTCCTTGTATAAAGATACAAGGATGCAGCCTCTTCAATGCATTATTTTTTCGCGCTTTGACCGTATTCTTTTTCTCAGCTCATTTTGTTGCTTGCTACTTTTACAGGGCTGCGTGGTGCAATTGCATTTGCCCTGTCAATAAATCTGGATTTCGAGCAAGACAAACGACATGTCTTAATCACAACGACGTTAATCATCGTTCTATTCACATTGCTCATACTTGGAGGATCCACTCTCCCTCTTCTTAAAGTAAGTCGATTCATATGAATACTGAAGGTGAAAAAAGCTGTCTTCATTGAATGTAAATTGGTTTGGTCACCTGACTTTAAGGGTTAGCCAACCAGAATCATACATTTTGTTGCTCATACCATATTTGAATTAGAACGTTCTGATCACGTGATTTCGCGTATCTGGCATCAGAGTAATATTCTAATCAACGTCTCCGTCACGATAAGCTTACATAGACTTTCAATAAATCGACTGTATCATGTTAAGATCAATGTTCACACACTAATTGTCCTTCCTCTATTAGACAGGTTTATCATTAAGCTAATCCACTGTATTTCCCAGCTCAAAACTCCTCCCATGACGTCTGTTTTACAACGTTCTAAAGTGGTCAACTATCGTGATTCCAGCATATTGCTCATCATTTAATGATGTGAGTGAAAAATCACATGAGTAAGAGAATTAACGAATGAATGGTGAAATGAACGGATGAATGAGTAAATGAACAGATGAAGTAATCAATCAAAACATCAATATGTGAATGAAAACATCAATATACGAATGAAAGCATGAATAGGTGAACGAATTCATTAATAAGTGAATGAGAGCATGAATAAGTGAATGAATGCATGGTTGGTTGGTTCGTTGATGTTTTGAGCGATTGAATAACTAGCTTTATGATTTACTCATTGACGAATTGATGAATGAATTGATTAACCGATCGACTGATCGATCAATGGACTGCTTAATCACTTATTTAGTCATCTAGTGTAAGTTCAAGATCATTCTTTCCAAACCTTTTGTCATTGTTAATGTAATGATCTTGATTAAATTGCCAGTTGTTTAGTGCAAATGAAGACGTATCGGGATCAGAAGGCTTAACGCTGAGTAAAACGCAAGCAGAAGTAAGTAGACGTCGCTCTTGGTCATTCCTTTAAGAAACATTTCGTTCATGCAAGGTCTTCTTGTTGCAGTCATCTTTCTTTATCAGTTGAGGTCGCTTTAATTCGCAGATTTCAAATAAAACCGATTGATTTATTCAAAGCCGTGCAAAGCAAAGTCCAATGCAACTGATTAATACAAGACTGTCTGCTACTTTAAGAACTCGCTGCAATGATGGAACGTTTCTGTTATCTGTATATTCATATCGAAGGCCGTTATCAAGTAAAGAAGTTCTCACTGCGTAGCGTACTTGATTTCGAGCATAGCAGATACAAAAACCATTGTCAAAGCACCGAGTTTTCATAGGGAAGTGGTTTTTTGTGAGCTAATTGAGAAATGTCCTCATCAATATCCAGGTACCGAGGCATCGTGTCCTTCACCGAAAGCGTTCTTGTAGTGAACCGTGCTGGTTTCGACCCCACAGCTTCTGCGCATTGAGTTCGCGTTCTTAGACAGCAACAATACGGCATCGATTCACCACGGGCCCACCAGGTCCTTACTAACCATGCGTTGTAACCACGTGACATGTTTTTTCATTAGGGATCTGCTTTAGATGCTGACCAGCTTACTGACGACGAATACAGGGGGTCGATTCGTTCGAGATTAAGAGGATTTGTTCGTCTCGATGCCAGATATCTTTTGCCATTCTTCTCGAGGAAGATGACGCGGCAGGTAAGCGAAAGCTCGTTTTTTGCATTTTTGGCATCATTTTTCTTGCATTGTCTTACTTGGTATTGTATCCTCCTCCACAATTTCTCCCTCAGCTTATGCCATCTCGTACGGAGTGGACGTTGTATCTCATTGTAATTACTGTTGTTGCTGCAGCCTCGTTACGTCATGTGTTCTCAGGTGAGAATTGAGCGAGTTCCGGGTCGGGGATAAGGGGCAGTCGAATGAGCTTAGGACATTGTGGGGAGTATGTCTGCATTGCAGGCAGGCTTCAGAGACCTCTGGTCAGATTCAATGCTTCTATTCTTTGAGCATATTTGAATAGGCAGACTGCAGCTGCGAGAGCTTTCACTTGGTCGTTCGTTGGAGAGAGCGTTCAGAATTGTGTACCTAAGGAGGTTTGTCTTGGTCTCTTTATTCGGTTCTCACATGCTCATGGCAGTCCTCTTCGGGTCTGTATCAGTAGTTGCTTCAGGCCTTCTTTGAAGTTTCCTGTAGTTAAGGGCACGACTGAAGCCTCCCAGGAATGCATGAAGCATTTCATTTTTCTGGGCTCTTCTGAGTTGTTTCTCGTGATAATTTCCTGCGCAGCATTTTACTCAATTGCACTGTATTCGCATTGTAAATAAAAATTCGCGATCATCGCAAGGAAGACCACCCGACCATCTGACCACCATCGTAAGAAGCGACGTGAATGTGATGGGAACTCGAGTCAGAGCAGAAAGGATATTCAAAGGATCGCAGAAGATCATGACCGTTAGAAACTGAGGGTGGAATGGTTGAATTGCTAATTATGGACATTGCAGCGATGATAAAGAGTTGAACGATTATCGCTTTATCTAGCTATCCATCTATCTATCCATCTATCTGTCTATCTATCTATCTATCTATCTATCTATTGTATTGGATTGCAATATGTTCCATTGCATTGTATAGCATGTTGTTATATTACATTGCAATGTATTGCATCTTATTGTGCCTTTCTCATTTCTGTGACATCAAACTAGAAGTGCAACATTCCTCAAGTTTCATGTCGAATACATTTCCTCAAAATTTTGGTTTTTAAAACAAATCCTTAATCAGTTTGTTCGCCGACTTTTTTTGATAACGTTTTCAAGTTATGACAGCGCTTGCGAGAGAATGCCTCCTTCCCCGCTTCAAATTATCTTCGGTCTCGTTTTCAGGACTGGCGTGATGCTCATGATGAGATGCAGAGATTGACCTCGCATTGGTACAGTGAAGTTCAAAAAGCAGACAGTTCAGAGGAAGAAGTTTCTGTAAAATTCAACGAAAGTCAATTCTAGACGGACGCTGTATTTATTCGTCGAATGTGAAGTTTAGCTAAACTCTCAAAGCATTTGAATGCCTGGGGTGGTGACTTGTAAACTTCGTTTACATCATCAAAGGCTCTGACCCATCTTTTTCGACATTTCCTGGTGTAGGAATCAAACGGTCTTTTCGCAAGAAATACGTCTCCATGGCGGGAATAGTTTCTCTTTGTCCCAAACTCTACCTTCCTAAACAAGGCAGAAAGCTTCTTCCAAGTGGTGGAATCGGTTTTTTGTATGTATGATTGAGAATCAAATTTATAGCCATAGAAAATGTCTCAATGGCTTGAAAGATAGTCGGGATAAGTCTCCTTTATCAAATAGTGATGAAAAAATGCATTTTAGGCAAACATAAAATCTGCAATTATTTTTTACATGCTGTATTTATTTTTGCTAGTTTCAATGTTGTATGTAGCTAGAATTAATTTGTCTTATTTCCATTTTGCATTCCCTCTATACACGTGCAATTATGTATTTTCTTCCATAACCAATCATTTAAATATTCTTGTATATAGTGCAATGATGAAGCTTCCAAGTGAGATACCCAGAGAGAGAGAGAGAGAGAGAGAGAGAGAGAGAGAGAGAGAGAGAGAGAGAGAGAGAGAGAGAGAGAGAGAGAGAGAGAGAGAGAGAGAGAGAGAGAGAGAGAGAGAGAGAGAGAGAGAGAGAGAGAGAGAGAGAGAGAGAGAGAGAGAGAGAGAGAGAGAGAGAGAGACCCTGAGAGAGAGACCCTGAGAGAGAGACCCTGAGAGAGAGACCCTGAGAGAGAGACCCTGAGAGAGAGATCTTCCTTCTAAGAAATCCTCCTACGCATTGCAACTTCACCCTATTTGAGTTACACCTCCCCCACATTTACTGCAAATCCTCCCGAATGACGGCTACCAACTTTGTAGTCCTACTCTTTCACTTTGTCCTCAGTACTGCCATGTCCAACATTCACCTACTCACGTACTTTTCCTTTCTCATATGAAAAATGAAACTCAATTACTCAGGAAAATTTCACACTCTGTCAACGGACAAGCATTGCCTGATGTTCTCCTTCGAGACTTCTCGGTGACTTAAGTTAAGCAGAAATTCATTTAAATGATCGCTACTAAATTTAATGTTTTTTACGTCATATCACTCCATAATAGCTTATTCTAATTAGAGTTTTATCTTGAAATTATATTTTCTCCATTTTTTTGCCGACCGAAGAACTTCAATCTTTGATAAAAGCAGCTCTGTACAGGAACACTTAGATTTAAGAGACAGGTGCCATATTCGTCTGCTATTTTCATAAATGTATTCATGTTAACAGTTTCAAAATGAAGACGCTTGGACGAAGGGCAATTTACCGAGACGTTTTCGGAATACACAAAGAGAATTCTAAGCACGAGCTAAAACTCATAAAATCAAATTTACCAAATACTTAACAAGCTTTTAAGAGCATTTGATTATCAATCGACAACGAAGAAAACGCGTGCATCTATTTTCAGGGTAGTATTGATAATTAATGCACGCTGGTTGTTATCTGATTAAAGCATGGGTTTTTAATCAATTAAAGTCATTTTCAAGCAGTATTCAGACAATAAATCTAAATTGATACTTCGATATTTAATCAGGAAAGAACGTGTTGCTATGGTAATGCTGGTGCCATTCAATTCTTTTCGCTTTAATAGAATGCTGGAACTTGACTAAAATCATTCCAAAGTTTCCAATGTATGAAATTAACCTTATAAAACGCATAAATTATGGGAAGTAGACAGTAACGATCGGAAACTAAAACAAGGAGGGAGAAAGAGATTAGTGCTAGTGTTCAAGAGCATGCCTTTCTTACGTAAATTCGGCGGGAAACACAAAAGTGCAACCAGAGATTGCAGTTATGAGGACATCGTTGAAGCCGAGCTTCCTCCCTTGCACAGGCTTGTTTTTAACTTCGAGAGACCTTCAAAAGTTAAGTCCTTCATATCAAAGAAAGCAGCAGATATAAGTGAAAGAGATCTACAAGGAAGGTAGGAGATTTAATCTCATACTTGCAAGGAAAATGTTTTTTTCGCATGTATGGCCTAAGTGAGACACAGTTATCTTTCAGACTTTGAAGGTGATCTCGCCATGACTTTTAAATTGGCAAATGCAAACGAGTAACCATTATCCAAAAGACAGTCTTTATTAGTTATCTCTTTATCATTTGACCTGAAGCAAGTATTAGGAATAATGTATTCTTTGGAGGCCGATGAAGTAACGTTGTCGAGTTTTTCTTATATCAATGAAAACTTGCAATTTATGGAACGTCTTACCTTTTCCTTTCCCGAATCCTACAACTCGCCATCTTTAAACTTCAAGTTCAAAAATTCATCTTATCTCCCTCTCCTCTTAGTCTTGCACCTTTTTCTTTCTTCCCTTTTGGGGCTTTGTTCAGGTCGCCATCGCCCTCCCAACACACATAAGTATACTTTGCATACATACAAACTTTAAATGTTGTAAGCAATATTGTGCTTATCTAAAAAAGGGGTGTCAAAGCTCAATAGCACAGGGGCCATAACTTGCATTGTAATTGCATGCATACAATTTTTTTCTTTGTCTATATGTTTGGCAATTACATTGTATCAAATTTATCTGTAATATTGTTATTGTATTTTAGTGCAGCTATTTTTTTGTATTATTTCATTAATAAAGAATTGCATGTAGAGAATTGGAATCTGAAACTGAAATGCTACACTGCATGTGAAATTTGGAATGTAACGTTTTAGTGCCCCATTATGGAAATGAATAGATTGTATCTCCCTAAAAAATCAGAGATGAAGCTTAATGATAAAATTATTTTTTAAATTAATTGCAATTCAAAAAATCTTTTTGTTCTGAATAGATCTGCTCTACATGTTGCTGCTGCAGTTAAAAATGCCAAGGCCCTTACAATTCTACTTCAAGGTGGATTGGCGTCCCTTGTTGACGAAAAAGACAGTGATGGCAAAACGCCATTATTCAAGGTACCATATCTATTGAGTTTGATATTATATCTCATTTGTCATGCTGTAATATGCCATGTTAGATCATATTATGTATTGTGCTCATAGGTTTTATCATGTTATGTCATATTGTATTATATTGTCCAACTCATTCACACCCTTTCCAAGGTTCACTGCCTAATCCGCAAACTTTATCCCAAAAATCATCATTGATCCCTAGAACATGCAATTTATGGAAAATCTTGCCTCCTTCTTGCTTTCCTGAATCTTACAACTTGCCATCTTTCAAATCTAAGATCAATAAACTTGATCTGATCTCTCTATCCTCTTTGCCTTTTGCTTTCTTCTTTCTTCCGTTGTTGGGACTTGGTGTAGGCCACCACGGCCTTTCCCCAACACAACTCAGTAAAAAAAAGTTGCATTATGTTTTATTAAATTGTATTGTATCATAGGGTGCTTAATATCATAGATGTTATACCCATTGATTTTTTTGGAATTTAGTGATAAAAATCTGATTTCACTGCTCCACAATAACTTATTCATTTCTGAGGCTCCAAAAAGGATGTGCATTCCCCCAGATATTTTCAGATGCTCTCAATCACTTTCAAACATCTCCAATGTTGAAAGACCCATCTTCCCTACACGTTTTGAGAAACAGAAATGTCCGGTTCCTCTTCATGAGGACTCATTTGCTAATGGGGGTCTCTGGTGGACCCTTTTCCCAATGACATGCATTCTTTTTCATCTTCAAGGCAGTAGAAGTGCACTCACCCGAATGTGTCTTGATTTTGATTGAGAATGGGGCATCACCCGATGCTTCTGATAATAACCAATCTACCCCTTTACATCTTGCAACTGTCAACAAAAAGCCCTCAATCATTGTAATAATTTGCAATTCAAATGGAAATGTAAACATCAGAGATAAGGTAAGAATCCTCTCTAAAGGATACTAAGCTTATTTGTAATACATTCTTTTAGCAAAGTCGATTCAATCTGCTACAATATGTTAGCTGATATCCTTAGTCAAAAAAGGCAAATCCTTTCGCTGACCATTCTTGGATTCTTGGTGCATAAGTGCACCAATCTCCGTTTCCTTAGCCTGTTGGCCACACAGCTGTGCAAGCATACTGAAGGCTACAGTTGGGGCCTGGCCATCTGGTAGCACTGTGTGTTTAACTCCCATGCTCTTTCACAAAGTACTGAATGCTAAACAGGGAAATAGCATCTGCCATTTATTTTCAAGCTTTTGGTATGAATCAACAGGGTATCAAACCCCGACCTACTGTATACAAAGCGAGCATTCTACCACTGGGCCATGGACGTGGTGATATCCTTATAAGACCTGTTGATTCAAAATAATACTGTTCAGGTGAATATTCATCAAGTATGCTCGTTTCCATCTCATGTTTCCTCCATTTTTTCATCATGTTTGTCTCTTTCAGATGGGATTCAGTCCTCTGCATGTTGCAGCGGCATTTGGCTACCTTGATATTGGAAAACTATTGATAGAGCACGGGGCGTTCATCAATTCCAGGGATAACCATGGCAGGTTTGAAGAAATATTTTATTGCACAGTGTTCCACACTGTCCAAATCTGTCAGAAGGAACCATCATCTTGACCTTAGCCTGACAGGCTTGGAATCTTTGAAAGAAAGAATAGCTCGTTTGATTTTTTATTTGTTGTCTGGTTCTTCTTTAATATTTAATCTAGTACTTTGTATATTGAATCAATTGTGATTGAATTACAGGACACCCTTGATGGCAGCATCATGTGAAGGTACACCAAAGATGGTGAGATTGCTGCTGGAGTTTGGAGGAGACCCTTCTTTAACAGATAATCATGGCCGCACTGCTTTTGATTATTCGCTGCAGAATCAGTCCGAATTGTATGAACATTATCAAATTTTGCAATTTTAAGATTAGGCTTTTCAAGTGACAAGCTTGATATATACCGATCACCCACTACTGGCAAATCAATCTACCACCTGCTTAGCAGAAAATTTCAATCAAAATGTATCCACACCAAGAGGAAGTACAATAGCACTGCTCTTTAAAAGTAGATTCAAAATGCATTGAAATGTGCTCTATGGTACAAGTTTGCCATGAATGGTTGTAAGTATCATAGACTGTCAGTTAAAATGGCTCTCTATAACTTTATTTCTATCTCATATCTCATTCATCTTCAAGAACCAGCCATTTGACTCTGCCTAGTTCTAGCTAGCAAGCAGAGTAGCTTTGAATGATATTCTTTATATCAAATCTTTTCCAGGATGTCAATGATTTTGAAAGAGGCAATAGGACAACGGACTTATTCAAATAATGCTAAAACAGGTGCAAATTTCTGCATTTCAATTACGTATCAGTGAATTGCACCAGATAAAGTATATTTCTATTGTCGAAGTAACAGCTTGGCATCATTTTGTTGTGGCCTAAGTTAGTAAACCAATAATACGCAGACATCTGTGAGTTTATATCCTGCATGATTCACATAAAAGCTGTTGATGAGGAAGGTAAAAGAAACCGTACGATAAAAAACCATTGCCCAAGAAAAAACCACATCTAGCTTCAGCCAAGCTTGGATTCAGGTATCCTGCAGTTTATAAGATACTCCTTTCCTATGACTCTAGAATGACTCACTTTAAAGCTGCTCACTTTAGATTCCTGAAATATATCCTTCAAAATAAAACTGTTTCATTTTTTCCATTCAGCCAAGGAGAACACCAATAGGCGTAATGATGCTCAAGCAATGGAAAGTGGCACAGTCACAGAGTCTTGTGAGAGTCCCATTTCCTTTTACAATAATGGTAAGCATCACAAGTTCTTGATTTTATCAATCAATTGAGCCATTGAACCACATCAGCAAGCTTTGACTCCTTTGCAATAAATTTCCTAATTAAAAATGCTCCAGACCATTTTTATCAACGTAATTGTTTATATGGGACAGCATTTTTAAGTGGCATATGTAGTGAGGACCTGGTGACCATGCTGCGTCTCCTCGCTACAATCGCCACAGTATTTGCATTAAATTGTTGTTTTTTAAAATTGCAGATTGATATAAAAGAATGAAAAAAATGAAAAAAAGCAAAACAAAAAAAAAAGTTCACAAGTTTGCTTTCGTCACCCAACAACTAAGATACAGTATTAGCGCCTATGGTTAATGTGGCTCTTCTATTTCAGCATTACGATTTGACCTCAGCTACTTTGAGACCTTTTTACCTTCAGAGCTTAGTTTTCAATGCCCTGCTAATTTCTCTCTTCATCTCTGGCTCAACAGCAATCATAAGCGAAACTTCAGTTAGCCCAATCAAAAATCCAGTTCGGGTAAACAGTAAAGGATCATTTGAGCAAACGGCCAGGGAAAAACTAAGAGAACCGGTTATGAATTACGGCAAGGAATCAGTTGAAGAACCGAGTACGGAACACAGTAAAGAACCGGTTATGAAACAGAGTAAAGAACCGGTTCTAAAACACGGCAAGAATTTAGTTGAGAAGCCGGTTACGAAACACAGTAAAGAACCGGCTACGAAACACAGTAGAGAACCGGTTACGAAACACAGTAAAGAACCGGTTACGAAACACAGTAAAAAACCGGTTACAAAACACAGTAAAGAACCGGCTACAAAAAATGGAGAGAGATCAGTTGAGGGACCTGTTAAAGAACCATCGAACCAGCTAGCAATTACAGAGCCGCTGCAAAACATGGAACCACTATGGAATGCAGAAGCAACTCCTTATGGAGATAGGTATGGGGTATTTGACAACGGAAGATCTTTATCACGGAAGGAAAAGCATGTGCGTAAAAATGATTCTATGACTGAAAGGGAGACTACAGTACCGCAGGTTAGAGTCACAGGAGGGAACCAAAAAGAAATAGGATTCTTCCCTTTGGCGGATAAGGACGAAAACGGAATAAAAAAGGAAGAAAGCGAAGTGGTCTTCTGTCACAAAGGAATACAGACAGCGGTAATCTTTTCTGTCACAATAAGTTCCTTAAGAATATGAAAACAATCAATTCTTGACTAACTGAATTCTGAAAAAATTTATGGCGATATCTTTATGGCTTGTTGACAGCATCGCCTTCAGCTAGCATGGGCAGACTAATCCAAAACACTTAATTCGGTCAGTCTTTCTTTGAAACTGCTCACTCTAGCCCATCAAGACCAAGATAGTATCAACAACCCATTGAAAAAATCGTTATAAATTGTTTAAACGAATTGAGTTTCTTCCCTCCATAAGAATCACTTACTCCAATTCTACCTGAAAACGACGGTTCTAACAAGCTATTGAATTACTTCTAGAAATGTCTCCCCCCCCCTCCCTCTCTCTCAGGGTCTCTCTCAGGGTCTCTCTCTCTCTCTCTCTCTCTCTCTGTCTCTCTGTCTCTCTGTCTCTCTTAATTGAGTTTTTACTTCTAGTGCTACCAGAAACAATATCCTAGGTTAGAAACTCTTCTGGCTTCCATCCCACTCAAAAGAGGTCACCAGTGTGGATAAGTGTTCAGCTACACCCGCATTTTGCATGGTCTG
This sequence comes from Pseudorhiza aurosa, assembly GCA_964026355.1. Taxonomy (NCBI): domain Eukaryota; kingdom Metazoa; phylum Cnidaria; class Scyphozoa; order Rhizostomeae; family Lychnorhizidae; genus Pseudorhiza; species Pseudorhiza aurosa. The sequence continues at coordinate 8,987,427 of OZ032118.1, read as the reverse complement.
GCATGGGGCTTCCTTGTTTCTACAGCCAGTTGCCCTACTTGCGACTAACCGTCCCTATCGATCTGACCTCAGCGCCTACAATGGGCATTAACCTAGTGCACACCCTATGGACTTAGTTAATACCATAGCTCTGAACCCTGGAGCCATCCATTTATCCCTGGCAGAGAGGTAGTGTGTTACGTCAACATTGTCTTGGGACACATTCAATGAGAATCGCCTAGCCATGAATACTTGTGGTATCAATTTACACCGAAATTTCATCATTTGATGGTCATGAATAGTTGACGATGAGGTCATAAATTGCAGATTCGATTGTCAAATGGAGGACTGTTTGTTTAAAATATTGGTTAACCATTGTTTGATACAGACCGAACATTTCCTTGACCGATCAATTTAATCACGATAATCCATTCCTTTTTTGCAGAGCATGATTGGATCTTCAGATGAAATGAAAGAAGATCTCCTTTATAAACTAAAATCCCGCAACGTCGAATTAAAGAAAGAAAATGGCTCATTACGTATGAAGTTATCCGATGTTCTGAAGCAGTCGGTTGACGAGAAAGAGCAACGCCAGTGCCAGCTCAACTACGAAAAAGCGAGACTGCAGTACTTAAACTTAAGAAATCAGAATATCCTTGAAGACAAGTTAAAAGAATGCTTTGCCCTAGAAAGCAAATTGCACAAAGCTCACGAACAATTGTTGGAAGAGATAGAAAGGACTCAGGAGGGAACAGATTTGTGAGTAGATTAAATGATTACAAGTGTTCCACTTTTATAAGAGATTTTTCCAAGCTTTTTATCACTATTATAGGTTAACTGCAGACGGCATTACTCGATGCAGTAGTATAGGTTTGAAGCATTTCACGCAAGTCTAGGACAAGGCTGGCAAATAGAATTCTATTCATGGAAGTTTTTACGCTTTCTTATGAGCATCCGAGTGCAGATTTAGAAGCATTGAATGACTATGCTTATCAAGCTGTATATTTGCCAACCCTCTCAACGTGACCACAGCTTGTAAATAACATGCGTGAAATTACGAATTCCATTGGCCCTATGATCCGTAGTTCAAAGCAGCCTCTAGCTTACCTTGGGGTCAGATCGCACTCGGAGTAAGGAAATTGGCTAGCTCTCTGTAATTCCATGGCGAAATCGCCAGGTTTGGTCCGATCGACAGGAAAGGCCGGGCCCCTTCTGGATAAGCGTAGGAAGGACAGGGCCCCTGCTCCATGATGCATGTAGCTTCTCATGGTCCTGAAATCTACCTTCGAATGCCGAGTGAAAAGAAGTATAGAATAAAAGAAACGGAACTGAATTAAAGGCTTAACCATGGTTTGACCTCAAAATTTCAATCGCTACTTTGAATGTAAGTTGCCATTATTAAGCGAGACATTTCTGTCTCTCGATGCTGTGTGAATTTATCCTCCATTTATTCGTGTGTAGAAAAAAAATGCGATTTAGGCCAAAAAACTGAGTTATTTGAGACTCACACTGAAGTCAAGAGGAGTCATAATGTGTGGTCACATCGAGAAGGACTATGACACTACTTGATAAGCGAATCGTATTACTGCCATGGGATCTATCTTCCTCTGCTAAACTGTAAGAATGAAAATCCTCCATCAGTAGATTAATGTTGGCCCAGCCTTGTCCTCTGTTACTCAAAGGTGTCCACAGTAAAGGTTTTTGCAAAATAGGAACCTTTCCTCGTCAAATCTGCTCCTTGTTTGAAAATGTCCAATCCGTGATATAATTAAACCAAATTTCCCGAAAAGATCTATGAACAGCTAAAATTTTGTGTATTCCATCTTATTGTCTTGTACTTTCCTTCAGGGACAAAATAACCAAAGACATTATAAAAGGCATGCGAAAGAAAATGAAAAATTCAGACGCGAAAATGGGACGTTTATCGAAGCAATTAAAATCTGCTAGAGAGGAGAGGAACCTTTTAGAAACTGAAGTGGAGTCACTGAGAGGCGAAGTGATGATCTTGAATGAGATGCTTGCGAAAAAACGAACCGAACAGCCATACTTTGATGAAATCAAGAAGGGCTTAAGCGAGAGTTTGAATTCTAAAGATGATGCATGCTCGAAATTGTACGAAGAGGAGTTAGAAAAACGAGTCAAAGACAACGAAGTTCTACTGAATAGCTTGAACAGATTGAGGCAGGAAAACGCCCTGCTGAAGGAGCAGCACTTCGCAGACAAGCAGGAAACGCAATTGCTGAATTCGGAGCTGACGGATGCAAAGGATCATATTCTCACGATGCAGTACCAGCTTGACAGCACAAGGTTGAAGGAAAGTGACAGTACCAAGGAATTTCTGATACGACGAAGTTCAGGAATAGAGCGAGGAAAAAGTGACAGCACGGTTAACAGTTTCAGGGCGTTTGAATCTACCTTTGACATGTTTGACTACAACACCTCAAACGAAATATCCTAACGTTTTACGATGCTTTTAATTTTCATGCAATACCCTGTTGTCGTGAATGACTGACAGTTAGGTTATATTATGAGAGCTGCCTGCTTTTTGTGTTTCTCCTTGCGTCATATTTGACACTTTGTAACCTGGCCTCTGCGAGTCATTTGCCAGTGATGTCTTGGGGTTCCGGACTGGAGGCCTTGTTCCTGGTGAACCCAGTGAGTACCTGCACCAAGCAGGAAAACTAACTCATTCACCTTTCTTTTACCATACTATATACCCTAGACATGATGAAAAGTCACAAGCCATGATTAGAGGAGGTTAATTGTTCAGCTGTAAAGTCCTAGCCATTAATTATACGGACCTGACTGACTGAACACGGTGAATGGGGTAACCATATCCGGCAGTTCCACAGCGTTCTTAATCAAAAGAAATTCTAGAGAGAAAGAAAAATTCGAGTTTTATACTTGTAAAAGATATTTCATTATCTCATTTGGATAAATTTTCATCATTCTGTATCTTTAACATAACTCAGAACATTGAGAAGTTTTGGCTTTTGGGAAAAACAATAAGTTTCCAGGCTTCTTTTGACAAAAATGGACATATTTGGGAACTATTTTTGTAACTGAAATAGGAAGTTTTGTTAAGCTCACAATTTTAGCACGAGTAGTGTTATGGTGTAGTTGCTTAAATATGTGAGCTCACAACCAAGGGGTGGTAGACTAGAATCTTGCATGATTCACAATAAAGTTAAAATTACATGAAGGCATGGGAAATTAATTTATCAAAATCTGCTTCCCGAAATCTTAGGCCTGTTTCTGGCTTCTATTATGCTAGAAATCGTACGTACTGAGATGCTTGAACCAAAGTGTTGGCTTCAACTTCTTAGAAAAATTGATACCTTTCTGTCTTCTCCAACAAGTTAAACAAAATAAATAGCCATAAGCAAGAGGAAGAAGCTGGTGTCACTTGGATCAAGTAAAATATTTTACAATCAAATCAACTCAACAAACAGAGCTGCACTGTATACTACATTCTGTTACAAAAAATGGATACCAGGACTTAACTAATTCATGTTGATATTTCTGGCTGCTTTTTTCAAGGGACATAAACAAAACTACCTGTAATCTACTCTGTCTGCAGCAACGAGAAACTCATCTCGTATCTCAGTCAAAGTAATACCAACTGGTCCCACATCACAGTCAGCACAGCACAAATACTTTACTTTGTCCACTGTATTTGTAAAACCAACATTTTCAAAATCCATAGGATTTCTAAGCACCCAAAATGCATCGGATTCCTCTTCTTTATTTGTTCCTTCATACTTCTTGTGCATAGATGGCATAGAAATCTAAAAATTCAGACTCTTAATAAGTAAGCTGATGGAGGTTTTGAACTGCTAATACCAAAATTATGTTTAGCTGATCATAGATAAACATGAACATGTATTCTTACATTGTGTAGCAAAATAAAAATTTGTTTTATGATTTGGTTTTCAATCCACTATAAATGATATGATACACACATACATTGTCATACATACATTGCCATACATAGCAATACATACATACATAGCCATCCATACGTATACATGCACTGCCATACATACGTACCAATACATACAATGTTTCATACAAGGGATACTTGGTTTTTCATTAATTTTTTTTTATATGCAACGATTTTCAACCCCTTCGTTTCAGTAGTTATTAATTAAAATATGGATAGTAATAGGAACGAACTTCCACTTAACATTAGACAGTCAACAGCAATGGGAATTTTCAAAACAAAATTGTTACTAGGCTTTTTAGAAACTTAAAGGACACTTTTTTAAGAAAAATCGTATTATATTCTTATTGCACAGTTAGTAGAGAGGACCCTGGGGAAGATTATTTGCTAGGCTAACCAGGTTTATCCTCATTAAATAAAGTTTATCTATCGATCTAATTCTTAAATGGTTTGTAGGGTTATACCTTTCTGTCTTCGATAAAAGTTGCTACAAATTCTTTCACGATTTTAGAACCACACCTCTTACAGTGTAAACACTTGATATTTAACTGGTTTTCTTTATCAACCAACTCTGCGTACGTTTGCTGGACGTCCTTACTTTCCACTGCAACCTTCTCTTCTTTAGCATGAGGTTCCACTTTATCCGCCATATTTCAAGTGTCTGGCCTCGGTTTCGTTTATGACCCATTACATCTTGCAATATCGTGTCTCGCTTTCAGTCCCTCGACGTCACAGTCTCTCCCTTACCTCCAGTACCAGTTTTTCTGGTCTAACCCCTCCCCCACCCTCATGAAAGAAACGATAGATTCAATGGGTCCAGACTTTCTAAGACTCAGTATGAAGGGCTCTGAAGATAGAATAGAGCAAGTCTTTTGTGCTTAAAATCTCCAAGACCGTTCCGTTCAATGAAATTGATGCAGGCCTGTATGGCCTACAGGATCGAATAGGACAGACGTATCTTCCTTTGGCCCTAGAAGATGGCTAAAAGATGTTGACAGCAGGAAGGGTGTCTGTAAACGGAAACCTAAGGCAAGTCATCTTGAAAGCGTGGACTCGGAGTACATACGTTAAAACGTGAAAATCATAGGTTTTTCATAGAAATATGACCACACAAAAGAATGGAAAGATTGTATGAAAGAGGACTTAACTGTACCTGGCTTCAAGGGAAAGTAATCCCGTGTAGGGCAGACCGGAGAACGAAATCGAATTGACTTGATGATAGTTGATAGCCTACACGGGAAGACCCCACTTGCGGAAGCAGCTGGTGGAAAATAGCTATTGAGCCAGTAGTAATTGTAATAGTATTAGAAGTAGTCGTAGAAGGCAGAAGTAGGAGAAGGTAGCAGTAGTAGGAATAGTGGTAGTTGTAGCAGTAGTGGTAGTTGTAGCAGTAGTGGTAGTTGTAGCAGCAGTGGTAGTTGTAGCAGTAGTGGTAGTTGTAGCAGTAGTGGTAGTGGTAGCAGTAGTGGTAGTTATAGCAGTAGTGGTAGTAGTAGTAGTAGCAGTAGTAGAAGTAATAGTACTTGTTGCGGTTGGGTTGACATAGAAGCACTATTTCATTTTGAATGATCCAAAAGCACACGAGAAACGTTTCCCATCAAAAATTCTACGGGTAAAGTACGAAAATAAAAATGTACATCTGATGGGAGGATTTGATTATCAAAAATGAAATTACTGCAGTCCATGTTTATCAAATCCATCTATAAATATACAAATGATATTAGTTTCATTGAAGCTGAAGAACTATATAAATCAAAATACAAGATAAAAAACAGAAGATGCTGCATTCTATCAAATATGAGACAATCATTAAATTACGAAATTTGGGGAGGATCATTTATCGATTATTCATCAATGAAACTTCTAGAGGGCTCTCCCATGAAAGTTCACTGAGTATAAAAATTCACCTTGTAAGGAAAAAATGTATTCAACCGTCAAGGAAGGACAACACACGTCCCTGGTGTCGTGGAGGCACCATCGTGAGCAACTTGCTTTCGAGGCTAGTTCCTTTCCTCTTCACTACATGGATCATCTTAATAAACAGACAGTGATGTGTGGTGCCGTGGCGTAGTGATTAAGCATGCGGACTCATGTCAGTTCAATTCCTCCATGTGTCACTTTTAAAACGCCATTGGTAAGGAAGGCAACTGGAAACCACCTCATAAAATGCACTCCTCTTGAAAAAACTCAGAGCCCTGTCTCTGGTTTCTGCTACGCTCAAAATTGAGTATGCTAAACACCATTTATGAGGAAGGCAATGGGAAACCACCTCATAAATTCCACTTCCCTAGAAAAAAACTCAGAGCCCTGTCTCTGGTTTCTGCTACGCTCGAATTCGAATATGCGACGCAGTAGATGCCGTAGCGTAGGAGCGAAAGTGCACGGACTCTCTTTATGCGGGGGTTCTTGGATAAAATCCTGTCATGCTTCACAACACAAACACTATCGGTGAGGAAAGGAACGGAAAAACGCCTAATAGGAGTCAATCTCTCTAGAAAAGCTCGGAGTTCCGCGTCTGGTTTCTGCTGAGCTAGTAATTCAGTTTAACACGTCGTTTACTTTTGAAAGCAAGCAACTCGGAGGTTGTCTCTAGTTTTTGCTACGCTCGAAATCGATAATCATTAATTTTCTCCAGTAGTGGACCAACAGCATTCATGTTCCTATTGTATCAGAAAGGTCATTTCTTAATTAATATGCCTATTACCCAATGCATTTAAATTAGAGAGAGAATGTTACTTCAGGCAAAGTTAAGATCAAGCAATAGAAACTTCCCATTAAGTTGCATCTCTAAGTAACTTTTCACGATGAGACGATTTTGTCTTTCTAGCTACTGTGTGTTTGTGCTGAATATTTTGAAAATGGTCTAATAGTTCCTTGAAATCAATTTTTTTGGCAGCTTTTCTCAGTTCATGCTCTTCTTTTCCGGTATGAAGCCCACTACAAAACAAGACAAAGAGATATTTCATGTAACTGACAAGCAACGCTAATCAAGGGATCTTTCTGTTGTATATACTAGATTCGGTGTAATGATGGAAAATATCAATGAAAGTGGGAGACCCCGGTTTCAAGTCCACATAGATGATAAGCGGTAGGTTGGCGATCTGGATGTAAAATGGGACCGTTTCCAACACCAAATGGCATCTGGGTGCAAAATGGGACAGTTTCCAATACTAAATGGCATCTGGGTGCAAAATGGGACAGTTTCCAATACCAACTGGCATCTGGGTGCAAAATGGGACAGTTTCCAATACCAACTGGCATCTGGGTGCAAAATGGGACAGTTTCCAACACCAAATGACATCTGGGTGCAAAATGGGACAGTTTCCAATACCAAATGGCATCTGGGTGCAAAATGGGACAGTTTCCAACACCAAATGGTGAATGGGTGCAAAATGGGACAGTGTCCAACACCAAATGGTGAATGGGTGCAAAATAGGACAGCTTCCAATACCAAATGGCATCTGGGTGCAAAATGGGACAGTTTCCAACACCAAATGGTGAATGGGTGCAAAATGGGACAGTGTCCAATACCGGACTATACGTGCCACAGATGAACGCTAGGCTGCATATGTGACTCCACTTAAGTGAAAAAAAGAAAGAATAAAATGAAATAAATGGAAAATATATGAGTGAAAGAGGAGCTAACGAGTAGAAAATTTGTCATGTACGGAAGCAAAAAGCCTTCAAAAAATGATGAATGAACAATAGCCAAAGTAGCAAAGAAATATAGTAGTGAATGAGTAAGTGGTAAAATGAAAAAGGATAAAGGATTTAAAACGAAAAAAGAGTTAATCAAAAAGTTGACGAGATCACAGAAGAGATAAATTATTGCAGTGAATCAAACAAACTGGAAAATAAATGATACAAAAGCAGATGAAACAAACGAACAACTAAAGAAACAGACAAAAAAGTATGAATAAATAAATGCATGATCACAATGGGGATTGTCCAAAAAATGAGCCAGAATAGTATGAGCAACAGAAGAGCGAGAGAAATGTATTCAAAGTGGGAATGATTATTACCTTTGCTTAATGGATGGCAAAATGTGAAGATTGGGAACGCAATCGAGTCTGTTTCGTAACAATGTAAATGCTGCACTTTGTGGCAGAAGCATTAAAAGACCATACAATGCCTTCAAGAGATAGTAATTTCTTTCCGTATCGAGCAACTGAAGTCGAAGATCTACGGTAGAAGAACAGACCGATCAAAATAACACATCGAATCAAATTCAAGTCTCAAAGGTATTCTCGCATCAGCTTTGGCACTGAAATTGGCATGGGATTTTGCATTAGTAATTGCATTTTTGCATCGCACAGCAAACTACCTAAAACTCCAAATACTATCAGTTCTTTTTAGTGAGCTATGTTGAGGAAAGGCCGCGGCGGCCTGCACAAAGCTCCAACAAAGGAAGAAAGAAAAAAGTGAAAGGCTACGAGGAGAGAGAAATCAGATCAAGTTTATTGATGTTAGATTTGAAAGAAGGGAAGCTGTAGGATTAAGGAAAGGCAAAAGAAGGCAAGATGTTCCATAAATTTCATGTTCTGGGGAACTCATAGTTGCCTTCAATGGCAAGCAAACTTGGCAGCTGGGCAATGCCAAGTCACTCTATTCAAACCATCGCATTTTTTTGCGATCTACAACAAAATTATGGTGCGAAAAATCCATAGCATACTTACAAGTGAAAATAGGAGATTCTAAAAGTTGTACTAATGTGTCTATTTGCGTGAGAAAATCTGCATTAACTTCCAAGTTACCACTAAAAAAAAGTCAAGGAAATCTCTAGAAGCAATATCAAAAAAGGTACTGTCGAAAGAAACAGCCAACAGAAACAGCCAACAGAGATACCAGGGCAACAGATACTGGGAATTGAGGTGAAGTTCCCCATGGCTGCGTGGTTTAGATTCTAAACGGATAGTTGCCGTAAAGAAATTACGAAAACGAATTCAAATCGCCAGATGAAAAATAAACTAGAAGACAGTGAAAAGACAAAAATTGTGAAATTGAAAGGATACAAATTGAGCAACAGATCACATGCATGTCTGTAAGTTTGTGCCAACAAACAAAGCGAAACAGTCGCGACAGGATTGTGACACCAACATCGGTATAAACAGGAGAATAGGCTACAGCTTTCCTGAGAAGAGAAATCGTGTTATTTGACAGCATGGACAAAAAGCAAGTAGCATTTGATTAGATGACGGTTCAAGAGTGCGCTAACTTGGTGTTAAGGTGGCTCAGTGGTCACAGTGCTTGATTACAGACCCAGTGGTCAGTCATTCGAGGCTAATACCGAAATAATCATTTACTTAGATCAACAATAGAAGCTACCATTATGTAATCGCAAAGTGTGATCACATCGATAGGAAGGACCAGGAAACTGCTCGATATGTGTAGTTTCTCGGTGTCCTGAAGTCATTCAATTCATGGATCATTCGTGAAATTCATAGATCATAGGAATGTTGATATGACGTCATATTGTGAGAAAGGACGAGTACACTGCTCGACTAGCATAGCTTCTCAGGGTTCAAATATCTAACTTCGAATTTCGAGAAGAATGCATTAAAAACCCTTAAAATTATAGTGAGATGAAATGACAGTCCGCTTTGAAAAAGAATTTTACAAGAAAGACAGAAAACATTATCTGAAACTCTTCAGAGAATAAGATATTCGAACATTGAATATGAGAAGTATAAGAGAAACACAGAAATTCGTCATCGAATATTCCACTTACAGTCAATAAACTTATACATAAACTTTATGCAAGATTATTCCGGGGGCAAAAAAACTTCGGTTTATCTAAAAATCTAAACGAGTAAAAACAGGCAGTCAAGCAAGACGATCGAAGATTTATTGAAAATGATGGAAATGCTGTACCTCATTGGCTAAATCCTTTAGCATTTGTCGGAGTTCAAATAATTCACTGGACGTCAGCAGAATCATGTTCAAATTGTTTACCATTAAGGATGCAAATTTGGGATCTTCCTCTTGCTGTAAAATTTCCGATAACGCGCAATAAACATCTTTTGCATTGAGAAGTAAACAAAGATGCCTACGAATGTAAATAAATACCATGAAATGGCAGCAAGAGGATCGTGAAAATAGCTAAAAAGCAGAAAATATGAATCAAACTACATTTTGATGACTTACTGGACCATCTTGATTCGGACTGAATAAGGAAACTAAAATAGTCAACATTTTGAAAAGCACTGCATCAAAGGCAAATAGGCCAACTAAAAACTAGGCCTATTTTTACAGAAATGCGATGTCTCAAACAATGTGTTTCATAGCAGGTTGGAGTAAGCCAGTGGAGCTAGTGACACTAATCGGACATAAAGTGTAGAGACAGTACGATCGAAAATGATGCTCATTTCTTTGTTGTATGAAAAGAGATTTTAAGGAACGACAAAGATTACATCAAGCGATGAAGTCACGGAGACTGGTAGGCCGATCTTGGTTTAGGGTTAGAGAAAGGGTGCAATAAAGGTGGTTCGTTCAAAGAGCCACGGCTGATCCCCAAGGAACAATCCATACCTCGGACAGATCATGATTCCAAGGCCGTGATTTGATAAAGAAGTTAAATTGACAAACGAATACTACTTGAGAAGTAAGACGTTGAGATGAAAGGGAACTCTTTCGTTGAGAAAATCAAAGGACGAAATATCTGAATTGATATGAAATGAAGTCTATCAGGACGTAAATGGCTAGTCTAAGACTACTCGCAGATTTCTTGGTCGCCATTTGCACAGATGTTTAGACTCGTCAGAGGAGGTTTCACAACTCAAAACAGGATCCACTTTTGTTTGGGTTTGCCCCGCTCTCCAAACGACTATACAAAGAGTGAGGTTTAAATATTCATGTGTATATTTGGACAGAGCAATTTATGCTTTGCGTTTCTCTTAGCACTCCTTCTACCAAAATCTAATTAAATTCTCTGTTTGTGTGTGCTCGCATCTACCCATCTGGATACTGAAAAGCACACAGAGCAGCGCTCTGGCTCTTTCCCTCGGTGCGACCAAACCTCGTGATTTTTACACCTTCACAGAGCGAGTAATTCCTCTCACTCTGACATAACCTTATACTCATAGCGCGGTTCGAACCATTGATCGCAGTATCCTTTCAGCCTAGCCTTCAGGTTTAGTAAGTACCTTAACCAAAGAGCTACCCATTCATCTATACCATCCAGTCACCAATGACACCAATTCTGCAACTTCCTATACATACTTCAATCACCATCTAATGTTTTACATTTAATGAGTAGGGAAGTTAAAAGCTATGCCTTTAAAAATTGCAGATTTCTTTCAAAGCAGTACTGCTACTCTGTACAAGAACTATGCAATCATCAGACAATCATGCTAAAAATAGGTACCAAACTTCTACCTTATGATAAAAGATCCTCTGTCATCTAAGAGCTTTTTGTCTGTGCTGAACATTCGCAGCAAATTTATCATGAATTTTGTAAAATAAGTGTTGAGCAGTTTCTCATGGGCTGTTTCATCTTCATTGTCTTTTGGTTCGCAACCTGACAATGAATGATGACGTGGAGCTCCTGCTGTCGAGGCAGAAATATCCGATAACACTTCTAGATCCAAAAGAACAACCTAGGAAAATAGAAATTTAGTCAGCTTCACAAAGACTTAGTGAAGTGACCTGAAGATTCGGCCGGTGATATGGGGGATCAGAGGTTCATGAGTTGGGTCACCAACTTTGCGTAATCCACGAACTCTATCCCACAAATCATTATTCATCCCTAGAGCATGCAATTGGTGGAACCTCTTGCCTCCTTCTTGCTTTCCTGAATCTTACAACTTGCCATCTTTGAAATCCAAGATCAATACACTTGATCTGATACCTCTCTCCTCTTAGCCTCTTGCTTTCTTCTTTCTTCTTTTGTTGGGACTTTTATACGCCACCATGGCCTTTCCTCAACGCAACTCACTAACAAAAAGCGCTATTCAATTTGAGACTAGTCTATTGAGGGAGAAGAGTTGGTAGCTTCCTTTAATCTGCATAGCGCAGGAAACGTAAGATGCGGTGAAAACGTTTTATTTCATTTGCAAGAGAGAAAACCATAGCACATTGTATGAAAATATCATACTTGATAATAAGATGAGAATAAGGTATCAACCGGTCAATCCAACGAAGGTGTTTTCACAGATTTGGATAAAAAAGGATCAGCCTTGGAAATAATCACTTTGATTTTGTAACGGTAAACAACAGAGGCAAACCTCGTCTGATGGATCTGAAAGGGTCTTCAGCAACGCAGGAAACAGCATTTCAATATGCTTGAACAACTGCAACAAGGAAAAATACGATTAAAAGTCTAAATTCAAAAGAACGGGAGACAAAAATTTGACAATTTTCATCCCATCCTTTTCAAACTATTTCTACCATCTTGAGATCATTCCTAATTTCCGGATGATGTTTTGAGTAGGAAGATACTTATGGCATACTCTGCGAAAAAAAGTGGAAGAATTACCAAATTAACTGTGGGCTTAGTCCAATTCAGAGAAAGAAGCCTGGCTGAATATAAATGGCCACATGAGGCCTTTTCGCTTTATTCTTACAAACTCTAAACAGCTACTAACTCTGAACTGTTCAGACTGCTACTAACTGCAAACAGGGCTTCACAGCAGCTTATCAAGCTTCGCAATCCAGCCTGTTCACTCAGATGATTTCGAGTAGGTAAGGAAGCTCTCGAATGATGCCATGGCGTAGTGGTCAAGCGGGCGGGCGGTTGTCAGTTCGATTCCTCCATGTGTCACAATAAAAGCGCTATTGGTGAGAAAGGCAACGGAAAACCACCTCATTAAATCCACTTTCCTAGAAAAAAACTCAGAGCCCTGCCTCTGGTTTCTGCTACGCTCAAAATTGAGTATGCAATGCAGTTTTCAGGAGCCTCTCCTTGATAATGAGAATAGTTCTGTGGTATGTTAGTCATTTATTGATGCTTTAATGTACAAAACTTGAGAATCGCGCATAGAAGCAGAAACACGATTTGGTCGTACTATAGATCTTCCTCCAACACTCATCAAAGAATGAAACGCCGGACGACGCTGGGAAATGACCGGGCAACCTGTACACATACCGTGTTTTCTTAAACAAAAGCCGCCCTTCAATATAAGCCGCCCTCGAATAGAAGCCGCCCTCGAATAGAGGCCGCATTTTTCCCTACTGAAAATAATAGAAGCCGCGGTATGTAGATTGAAATATGTGAAGGCCGGCGATTGAATCACATGAGTTTGGTCCATCGGGAGCGATCATTGTCAATCACACCTGACATGGTTGAAGAGTTTTGCAGATGACGTAGAGGGTGGCTAGATACCTTGTGCAAAGCTACGTACCTTATTGGGTACTTTCATGTGCAACTGCAGCACCCATCGTAGGACTGCAATGCGTGTCTGTATTGCTTTGTTGGACAATTGTTTGGTTAAGACCTCTACAACAGGACCTAGTTCAAGCTGTACACTCGATTTTCGATTGTGATCTTTCTTTGATATTTCGTTGTCATCTTCAGTCGTTATCAAACGTATAAGACCTTGGTTTACTGCTTTGGCAACTTCGCGAATATCTGCAGCACAGTTGAGGAAATAAACTGACGTAACAAGCCTCGCACTATTTTCATTGAATTATGCTGAGGAAATGCCATGGTGGCCTATACAGAGCTCCACCAACGGAGAAAAGAAGCTGACAAGCTAACAGGAGATAGAGATCAGATCAAGTTTATAAATATGGCATAAATTTGAGTAAAATGCAGCAAGCGAAGGCACTGACCACCTTATCTCACAGTTTCATGGCTCTGGGTGGCTGTTCTCTAGCAGCGTGCACCCTTACCCTCGTTTAAGCATACGACTCCATTTTACAGTATTTTAAAGAGAGGATACGTTGTTTGCTTTTGTCGTATGAGACACATGGCAGTACAGCTGTCAGTATATTCGCACTGAAAGACAGCATGGTTCTACCAGAAAGAGCCACGAATTCTCGAATCCATTTTATTGCAGTGAATTGTATAACTTCATCTACAATTCAAAGAGTAATAGACTTGAATTAAAGTTGCACCAACAATAAGCATTTATGAATGTGGTAAAAGACTATTCAACATTTAAATTCCCAGATCGAAATATTTTCACTGAAATTTTCATGATGACAGAAATGCATTCTACATCTTTCTTGCCAATATTTTCCCCTACTTCATGAAGTTTTAAGCGTGGAATTTCAATGCTCCCTTTTTAGCATTAATCAACTCTGATAGCTTCCATGCACCCTGAATAAGGCTATGCCTACGACAAGCAAAAATAAGGGAAGCAAAAGCTGTCATACACCGTAGTTTTTTTCATATTTCTTTATATGATACTACAAAGATGTCAAAGCAAGACATTTGGGCACTGAGAAGCTTGCCTGCTTACGAAGCAGCGCCTAATTCCTTCCTCTCCATGTGACTCCACATTATGATTCCTACTTCTGGAATTAGAGAGAGCTGGCGAATCTCCTCATTCCAAGTGAAAGTTTAGCTGAGGGCGGATTCAAACCACTGGCCATCGGGCCACTGTCATACACTCTTTAAAGTAAAGAAGTGTTCCCTATAAATCCTACAGTCAAAACTTCCATACGGCAATGTAATTGCGGTCATGAAAAATGCAAAACGTACCTTCTGACTGGCAGTGGAGCACTAGAATATTGACCATGTTTGCATAGTTCACATTTGAGTGGTTTTTCTTTATATCTTTAAGAAATTCCCCAAGAATGAACTCACACCTTTGGTAGAAGAATGAGTAATGAAGAACTTTGTCCTTTGACAAACAGCAACACTCATTGCTAAAACCAAATGTTTCAGTAGTCTGCTCTGAGGAATGCCAAGCCTGCAAACCTCTTCGCTTATCTACTACACAGAAATGCAGCACACAGAAACCGTTTTCCTCTTTATGCATCTTTTCCCATAGGGGAAGCCTGAACATGTTGATACAGTAGCTTGATAAACTGCTAGTAGACAATTCTCATACAAAAGGCAAAGGCAGTTACCTAGGGTTTTGCCGGGGCTGATAAGGGAAATTTCTTGTAACAGGTTCAAGAATATACAGAAGAACAGAAGTACAAGGAGAGTACCAATGGGAGAAAATTATCATGGTAACCCACATGCTAAAACACACAAAACTAGATTATATATTATGTTATGTTTACAATAAGCTACAAAGGAAAAAATAAATGGAGAGACAAAGTCAAGGGAAAATGGATTACAGAAAAAGATGCTACGCATCAGGGTAAAATAGTTTGAGGGGAAAGAAAACTCAGCTACCATTGTCTTACATTTTACGGATTTCTCCATTTTGGTCCCGGAATATGCCAAAGAGACCATCAAGGAATTCTGGTAAATGTCCTAGAAGATCAAGCTCAGGGACAGCATCTAGAGCAGAGAGCTGCAAAATGAAAGATACATTGGAAAGATAGCGCGGTGAATATCATCATACCATGAAATTTGTTGCTTAAGCAATCCAGAGCTCTTCTATAGCTAGATTAAGAGACTCAGTTACAAATGCAGCATTTATTAATACAAAAATATATTCGCAAGAAAAAGGAATCTTAAACGTACCCATGAGACTAAAAACTGCTTAGCATGAGGATTTGTTGTGTAAATCCTCTCCCTTAAGAGTGGCATGAAAGACACCAAATCAAAGTCACCGCTTTCTGTTACAACATCCTAAAATTTCAAGAGATCTAAAGTTGAAACACTTGCAGCCAAATAAGTAAATGTTCTTTGTTTCTTCTTGAGTAAGTTATGTCAGGTAAGGCCATGGTGGCCTATACAGAGTATCAACAAAGACAGGAACTAAAAGGCTAACATGAGAGGAAAATCAGGTCAAGTCTATTGAAATTGTGCGATTCAGGAAAGACAGAAGGCAAGACATTAAATTGCAAGTTCTAAGGGTGAATGATGAATTGTGGGATGATTTGCGTATGGTATTAAAAGATCTTTGGTGACACACTTTTGATGGCAATTTACGATTTGCAGATTACTATTCAACACACAAGGTAGAGAAAGTTATCAGAAGTCCAAACCTTAACTAGTCTGTCTAAAAGCTCTGCTCCATTCTTAACGTTTGGGTCAGGGTCGGCCGCAAGCTAAAAGAAAGCAAACTGAAATTTGACGACTGGAAGAAAGGAGCAGATCAGGCCAGGCCAGGCCAGGCCAGGTCAGGTCATGTCAGGTCATGTCAGGTCATGTCAGGTTTGGCCAGGTTAGGTCAGGTCAGGCGAAGATAGGTCAAGACAGGAGAAGGCGGGTCATGTTAGCACAGGTCATGTCAGGCCAGCTCAGGTGGGGTACCTTCCCTGGCTGCAGCCAGCTGCTGATGCTTGGCGAAAACCCTCTTTCCACTCCTTTTTTTCATCCTACCCAAGCGTGCTTCAATTTTCCTAATCAAGTTCCAGAAGCCTGCTACTGGAAGAATCAGAGTTAAAAGAGTAATTTGTGAAAATAGAAAAGGAAGAGAATGTTTTAGCATCTGAAAAAAAATCCTCACCTTGCTTAATCCATCAAAAATATCGTTAAAAAATGGAAGTATCGTCTCTCTTGTAACTTTTGCAATGTTGTATAATGCTTCACAAGCGTAATATCTTACTCTGCTATCTTGATCAAAAAAACAAGAAAGCACAGGTGGAATGAGAAGTGCTAGATACATGCTTGCATCCTAGAGAAAAATGAAAACTTCAAATTATGCTCAATATCTTAAGAAGTTCAACAACAAACACAATTGTGTGACAGAAGAAAAGCTTCTTTGAGATAAATTTTAGCAAACATAGAGACATGATACTAAAATTAAATTGTTTTAATGAGCCTCCATTTTCATTCTCCTTGTGCTTCCAGGGAAGGGATGGCCTTAATTTGGGGTAGGGAAGGTGTCCACTATGAGGAGTAGGACTTGCCTAAACATTGGTGACCAGGATGGAATGCATTTCCCAACAACACTGATAACACTTTCAATTGTGTATCTTCTGTTTATGAGTCACACTGCTGTCCACTATGCTACAGCTTCCTATTCAAAACAATTACATGATACTAGATGTGCTGATAATGTTGATAGCGATGATGACGATGATGGTGATGACAATGATGATGATGATGATACTGATAACGGTGATGACAATGATGATGATGATGATGATACTGATAACGGTGATGACAATGATGATGATAATGATGATGATGATAATAATGATGACGATGATGATAATTATATTGATAGCGGTGATGATAATGATGACGATGTTGATACTGATAAAGGTGATGACAATGATGATGACAATGGTGATGACAATGATGATGATGATGATAATGATGATGGTGATGATGATGGTGATAATGATGATGATGATAATAATGATGACGATGATGATAATTATATTGATAGCGGTGATGATAATGATGACGATGTTGATACTGATAAAGGTGATGACAATGATGATGACAATGGTGATGACAATGGTGATGACAATGATGATGATGATGATAATGATGTTGATATTGATGATGATGATGATGATGATAACAGTGATGATGATGGTGATAGTGATGACCGTAAGGATGATGATGATGATTGTGATTATGATGCTAATAAGCCTCTGGTGCATTCAAGGTGAAAATTATTTGCTACAACAGATACCTTGCCAAGCGCAATTGCAGTAGCTGCAAGTCCAATCAAACCTCCTTTACGACTGTGGGGATTTTGTGAAACTGCAAATTCTTGAGTCAAAATTTGGACTAATTTTCTCGTCTGCTTTACGTCATTGTTGCTTGAGAAGTCTCTGACCATACTAAATGTGAAATGGGATGATAAAAATTGTAAAAAATGCTAGTTATTTGATGCTTTATCTACAGTATATAATTCTAGGGAGCAAAATCCTTCCGGTTTAATTGCAATGTGATGGCAAATTCAAACACAGGTAAACGATTTCGGCTTGAAAAATTGTAATTTTCCCAAATTGGAAGCACCCTTTGGATACCAAGTATTCTCTCGCTATAAATACAAGGCCAGGGTGAGGTCTCTTAGCTCTTGGGCTCTAACCTACCAATCAAAAAGGTCAACGCTAAAATTCCAAATTCTCTATTATCGGCATTCTAAAATCTCTTCTCTCATTCATAAAATAGCGGTGGAGAATTTCGTCTTTTGACTCAGATTAGTGGATAGGCTTGGTCTAGCCCTTGCAAAAACGAGCTGATCACAAGCATACACAAAAACAACTCAAGAAGGGTTTACCAATTAATGCTAAAACAAACATTATTACCGTTCAATTTCCAATGCAGCAGTCTTTCTTTTCTCATAAAGTTTATCATTTAGACCGCGCACAATTTGCAAAGTTAGTGGTGAGAGATCCTTCTCCGCCATTTTTAGTTTCGGTGCCCTTAGATCCAAGCCTCCCTGTGCCCAGGATCACCTGACCGAGTTCACCTGTACAGAACGAATCTGTGTTGTGACCTGTTTCTTTCCAGCTGCAAATGTCTTTCAGCCATCTACTGGCTGGAACTTGGAGGTACAACTGAGGCTCCTTTGAATCCCCCTTTGTTTGCTTCAGTTGAATGTTTTCTTTCCATTTTCCTTGGACACAGAAAAGAAATAGGCTATCTAGGACATCTAATGTGGTGTTGCTCACGGCTGCTATAGGGCACCCCGGCCGACACGGCAGACTCAAATCTCGGGTGACAGGGCAATCGTAAAATTCTGCTTTTAGCGCACCGCAATCAACAAACAAAGGTAGCAGTCAAATCAAGAACGCTCTTTTCCTCTTATTTAACTAATTTTCGCACCTTTTCAGCGCGTAGAAACCACCTAATTGCAAGTCGTTTAACAATAGACTAGGCCTAATCAAAAAAAGTTCAAGCCATTATGAATTTCACCGACGTTCCGCAGTTTACTACAGCCACTTGTCTCAGATGCAGTTGTTGCAAAACCCGACATGAAATCAAAACTAGAAGGACTGAACCTTCACTTCATGTAAATGAATTACTTCAATGAAGTGCAACGGGGCAACAAAGGGTTAGTCCGTTTGACAGGGCAGATATTTCTCTCTTGCCAAACAGTTCACTTTATGGGGGTAGAATTATGTGATTTTATGACCGCTTTTTCATAGATGCAGTCATATTACAGTTTAACGGAGAACATATACGTATACACATGGAAGTCTTCTTACTCATATCTGCTCGCCGTCAACATATTTTTCTTTGGATGAATATGCGCATTCTATTTATGTCTTTATTGTATCCAATCGTTTTTTTTAAAAAGACTTTACGTTGATATATTAACTTAACATACAAATACCAATCTCTCTAATAATAGGAAATTTCTATATGGCTGGGCTCCTTACAAGTATTTCTGGAGGAGAAAAAACGAATTTGTAAGTAACGAAAGAAACTGGAGAAAGGTAACTAATTTTGATAAGAAGAATTGAGGGATAAAGGAAAGCTGTTTGTAGGATAGCAAGGTCTGGTTTAGTCCAGGGTGCTTTGCGCATGCAAAATATATAATAAGTCTTGCGAATGACTATATTCGTTAATTTAGTAATAATGTAGTTTTATATGCTTGTCTATGGTTAGATCGCTACACATCTGAATGAACGAATCACAAGACTGTCCAAAGATTCTTAGCGAGCCTATGTACAAGCTAAAAACTTAACGTAGCAGTATTTTTATGTTTGTCATTCAGGAGGTAGCGATATTTTGTAAACTTCCTACTAGTGTTATTGTTAAGGTTGTCTCGAGGCCAATGCTGAATTCTAAAACATAGAGACTATCTATATCCTTTGGGACTATAGAAATGAAGTGCGACAGCAAATTCTTTAATGGCTTGATCATACCTGGATCCAGTATTTTTGCCAGCATTTTTTATTTGATTTTAAAAAGATCAATAGACTGTTCATTAAAACTTTGCACGAAGTCTTCAGCACTCTGCTGAGAAATATACTTGAAACTGTTTAGTTTTTCAACCAATGCATGTACAGTTTTAACCCTACGAACAGCTTAAGCCTGCAACCGCTTTACTTGCCTGTTTTTGTTTGATACAATCAACTTCAATTTGTTTACCGTTTTTATTGGTGAAGCTGCATATGAATGGTCATGATTTGATTTCGTAAACAAAGATTTATTATTTTTTGGGTATAGTTGGCTTTGAAAAACTGGCTGTTCTCTTCGTTGGTGGCTTTCTTGTTAAATTTTTTTAATTCAAATGATCTGGAAAATCAAAAACTTAGGGGACTGCATCAACTTTGAGACGCTTTCGCTTTATAGATATATGAGGATTTGATAAATCCAAGTCGTTCCATATATAGTCGGTTGATTTAAAATGCTTCTCGCACAAAACAGAACTTCTAGACGGTGTCCACTCTTTACGTTTAATGGCGATAACCCATCTTTTCAACAATCCAACATTACTGCACGGAAATCTGCGTAGATATAGAGCGTTATTTGAGCATTAAAATATGTTTATATATGTATACATATATTTATCTAAATACAGTATTCATAGGTGTGATCATAATGTAGGACAAATCGGGAGGCTTATTTTCATCTGTAAAAAATCTGCGGGGAGAAAGTTTAGGAGGAAAGGTATGGTTTGAAGCAAAACCGTAGGTAATAAATGAGCATTTGATCTACCATTATTGAAAATCTTCAAGTATTGAAAACCTACTTGTAACAGGTTAGTGTTCTAGTTTCTCCTTCATTTCGTGCATTGCAATTTTAGGCAGAACAAGATTTCGGCATTGTCATAAATTCAGGTCAAGAATAATTAATTAGAAGCTGAATTTAATCATAAAAATATATATGCAGGTCTTAACCAGTAGTACAGAAGTGATCCACTTATATACGTGATTGTCTTATAATAACAACGCATCTTTATTCCCGCGCATTTTCTTTTGCCACTCTAAGCTACCATTTTGGATCTACAGTGTTGCTACACATCACGTGACCCAGTTGACACTCTAGTCTTCCTAACTCTGTAGACGTGCAGAACAACGATATTATTTAGCTCTTTTAGCTCTCCATACCTTCAAAATGCCTTACGCCAGTCAACCACGAGTGAAAATATCAGAATTGAGTGAAGAAAACATTAAATTTACCATAGACAACACAGAGCTTGCGTAAGTAAAGACAAACAAGATATCCCGTACCCAACGGTCAGCTATTTGCTTGT
The DNA here is from genome assembly GCA_964026355.1 of Pseudorhiza aurosa. NCBI lineage: Eukaryota > Metazoa > Cnidaria > Scyphozoa > Rhizostomeae > Lychnorhizidae > Pseudorhiza > Pseudorhiza aurosa. The sequence continues at coordinate 8,966,331 of OZ032118.1, read as the reverse complement.
CTCGGTCCCTTTAGGCAGCCCCTTTCCTCATCCTTTCAGAATATAGCCTTCAGCAATGATACCCTATTTCAAAATTTTACGCGTTCTGAGATGTGTAGCAGCATTTGGTTGAAAGGACTGTTTGGGAGAGTATTTGCAGGCTTGAATTCGTACTTATAAATCAAGATGTTTACAATACTGTGGAAAGACCCTGACAAAACGCACGAGTTAAGTCAAAATGGCTTATGCAGCGTCATCCCTATGATATAAAAGGTTATGTCTAAGTAACAGAGGTAATTCTTCGAGAGAAATGCGAAGATGGTAACTGGTGAGAAGGATTTGGGAGGAACTGTTGATAGTGACCTAAAATTCAAGGAGCATACAGATTCTAAGGTTAGCAAAAGGATGCAAATTGTATGGGTAATATGAAAGACCCTCCAGTTCTAGATAACAGAGTGCTTAAGTTGCTGTTCAAGGGCATGGTAAGAGTTCACATAGAATATGCAGCACCAGTCTGGTGTCCGGAAAGCAGAGGAAGAGTTGAAAATATGGAAAGGGTACAAAGATACAGCAAAGGCGCTCCTGGATCTGAAATATTTACCATATGAGAGAGATTGAGACCCTTTGATGTACCTTCTGTAAGGTTTGGAAGATTTAGAGGAAAATGTGGTCAAATTTTTCAAAATCATGAAGGGGTTCTTTTGATGTAGCTATGACATAGCCCTATTTTTGTTGTGCAGCCATTTTATGGATATTTTTAATGTTTTTTCATAGTTTATCATTGTGTCTATTTGGTTTTCCCCAGAATGGCAAATAGCTTGAGAAGAATTTTCATTTCAGAAGTACCCACTATTGGTATGGCTTGTGAATTCATATACATTCATGATGATCACTCATATAATATTGCCTTTATAGTTTGCATTGTTTCTCTCAGGTTAAGAAACCTTATAGTGAAAATAGGTTTTGTTTTTAAAGAATTTCTAAACTCTAAGAGTCTATGAGATGGTTTCAAACTTCTTTTTACAAATACATTCCATTAAGCCTTTGCTAGCATTGATCTTAGCAACACATGATGCAACCTTTAAATGAATATTCCACCACATCTCGTGCTTTTTATCTAGAGAGCTGCCTTATTGTGTCAACGAGAAGCAGTATCATGCCTTTTTATTATGAAATTGATTGATGGTTGCCCTTTTTTGTACCAATTCTCGTTTTTTCTAGCCATTGATTGGGTGCAAATAGAAAATAATACTTCTGTCTTGCATGATGAATTCATTGCACATAGGCTGGGTATGTGACCTTTTTTTCACCACTTTATCTGTATTCCTCCATTATATGAATTGTAATGAGGATAAATAGGCTATATGTATAGTGTAATCAATTGAATTATAAGTGGTACAGTATGCCAATCACCACATTATTCTCTGCTTTTGCAATATAAAATGGCTAGAATATTTGCAGCTGGATAATTTTATCTTCATTTGCTGTTTTAAATTGGTATTATCATCATAAAAGCCGCTATTGCAAAGTGATTAATGCACTTGTCTGAGACACAAGAGGCCCTGGTTCAAGCCCTAATTCTTGCCATAATTGTATGCTGGCCCGCTGTTCATAAAATAGTAGTTATGTACATGGCATAGGCTAGTCAAGTAGAAGTGAAGAGGCAGTGAGGTAGCACTTCACAGCACATGTTCTGTGCATTAGTCAGTTGTCATTTACCCTTCTTAGCATATATTTCTCTGGCCTACAGCACGAGTTTTTGTTGAATCATCCACTTCTTGCTTTCATTAAGGAAGATCAGTATAAAGATATAGTTTACTTTACCTGCAAATAATTTTGTACATTTCTAATTTGAGCAAGATTTTTTTGTTGGTTAATTTTTTTGTCTTCTATTCTCATGGCTCTTATCATCCAAAATTCAAAATAATGTTATTTGCCGAACTTATCCTACTATTATTGTTTTTGTGGTCCACATTTTCTTGTCATATTTTTTTTTCTGTGAATCATATCAACATTCATGCACAACTTAACTTAAGTTTTAATTCATTTAAATCTTCTCAATGAGGAATATTTTTGCATTTTTTCCATAGGGTTGGTTCCATTAATAAGTGATGATGCAGTTGAACGCATGAATTACTCTATTGTAGGTATTTCCACGTCTGTAAAATTTCCACATATGTGACATATCTTTTCGTTACTGCAGGAAAGCTTGTTTTTAAAGATGACTGAAATGTAGAAATTATATATGATGATACCAATAGCACATTTGAATCTGATCATCTATAGTTATTATGGACTATTTCTGTAACATCACAGATAGGCCTCCTGGAAACTGATGTTGTTTTGAGAGGTATTCATTGTAGAGTCAGTACTTAATAAGTTTATAAAACAAAAACTGATTGTAGCTATTGCTGTGGTAAAAAGCTGGTTTTGCGTTTTTAAAATGATGGTCTTTGGTATTGTTGACCAAGGCAAGTCATCATCCAATTTTCTATCTGTTTATTCATTGTCATTTATTGGTATTGTTGAGCCAAAAATCCCTTTGACTTGTACTATTCAGGACTGTTCGTGCGAGGAGTTCTGTCCGGACTGTTCAGTTGAATTTACATTGGACGTGAAATGCACAGATGATCCTCGACATGTCACAAGTAGGGATCTTATATCCTCAGATCCCAAAGTTGTTCCAGTAAGTTTGTTTTATCAATAAAGTCAACACTCAAATGATATTGCTGCACAGTACCATAGAAAAGACAATCTTTATACCGGACACACTTCAACTTTAGATTAGCTGTTATCAACGTGTGTCTAGTTCCTGTGCCCTCAGAGTTACTTCTGAGTACTCATTTACCAACCTGTGAAAGACGGACAGCAGAGTTGACTGTTGGTTTGTGGTTGATAGTTCTGATGAGGGGATTCTAATCCATGCGATAAGACCTCACCAGATTTGAAACAACACACCTTTACCACTCTGCCACACTACAATAAGCCCCTGTGTTACCCAACTTTCTTATCATGAAAGTGTATTTTGCAGTTATTATGCAGTAAAATCCAATTTTTCCATCTATTACACAATTAGAGTTGGTAAAAAGTTGAGTGAGACAAACAAATCAATGTCCTATAATGCTAATTAAATTATCTTTATCCATCTGGCTTTGCAAATTGTTGGCATTGTTGTTTGCTTGCAGGTTACATCTGAAAATAAAGATGATGAGGGTAAATATGGAGAGAACTTTGGTAGGTTTTTAGCTTTTCCATTTCATCTTTATCTTTTCTTGCTTCCTTGTTCCCCATCTTTCCCAAATGGATTGCATTTTTCTTCTTGAAGTCCATTATTTTTGTTGTCATTAGGTTTTCATATAAGCGCATAAACCTAGTAGATGAGTCCCTGTGTATTTAAATGTAGCTTCTTTCATTGTTGAAGCATTTGTTCTGCATGTATTATATTTCATTTATTTGGAGCACTATGTTTTAAGTGCCCCCTTTTTTGTCATTGCTTCTTGCCGTAAATGGTAGTTGAAAATCCTTCCATACTGTTAAACTATATGTGATTTTTACCACTGACATTCCCAGACAAGCTCATCTTTATTAATAGCTTCTTTGTTTCTGCAGACATTCTTATCGTCAAATTGATCAAAGGACAGGTAAATTGATTTTTTATTACAAGGCTCACATAAAACTGATGCATTTGTGAGCTCAATTTTCATATTCAGAGATAATTGTTATTACTAGGTTAGCTTGATTTTTCAGACAGAAAGGGATATTAATATGTGGTCATATGTTTGATGTATCAAACTTAATTGCTATTCAGAGAAGCAGATACTTTTCTCTTCTTCAGTAATTGTTCACCAAATTTAATAAACAAGAATAGTATAAAGTGAAATTCAATTTTGCTTATTCAGTTTTTAGAAATTGGGATTTCCCTTGGATATTGATATTTGTAAAATACCAAAATGCTGTCCTATTTCAGGAATTGAAGTTGAGAGCATATGCCAAAAAGGTGAGCTTTTGATCTTTGTGAAGTTGTTGTATTTTTGTAAACCACAATTAACCTTTGTCAATGACTGCATCTTTCTTTCAGCATTTTTTTGAAGTTATTCTGTTATCAAAATTTATTGCTTTATTTCTCATTTGTTTGGGGAAGCCTTCATAGTATAGCAAGTTAAATTATTCAATTGATTAATTTTTCCTATCATTGCTTTGTACAGGGTTTTGCTAAAGAGCATGCTAAGTGGAATCCAACAGCTGGCGTTGCTTTTGAGTATGATCCAGACAATGCTTTGCGTCATAC